>VZRH01002683.1:107584-143172 GCA_013397555.1 Urocynchramus pylzowi | reverse complement strand
AAAAAAAAAACCCAAAACAAAAAACAAATTCCAACAGGAATTTTTTAAAGTTATCAAAACTCAGCCATTGTCTCCAGCAAAGGTGAAGAGTTAAGAATGGGAAAATCTTTCTGGAATAGAGATTTCTTTTCCTTTTGCATTTAGGAAGAGATACCACAAATTGAAAGAGGTGGTCATGGAGGACTTAATTTGGGGAGGGGTTTTACCTTCAGGGCAGGTTTGCCCTCTGTGGTCAAGTGAGACCCTCAGCTGTGAGACCTGAGGCACAAAATGAGCATTCAGTACTCTGGGGGTGACTATTGGGGTGAAACTGGGAGCTCTTCACGTCGACTTTGACCTGTTTGGAAAAGAAGGTGCTTTCCCAGGGGGGAGTTGAGTATTGGAAATCTTTTATCTTTCCCCTGGAGTGAGCATTCAGAGATGGAAATCTGTATTTCCCAGAATGGAAATCCTGGAGAAACGTTCCAATTCATAAACACTGAAACAACCTTATTAGAATGACACGATCTGACAGCTGTTAAAGCATTATAATAAACCAGAGGAAATAAAGAAATATCCTGCGATTCGTTACTATCTTTGAAATGTTTGAGAGAGTGAAGAAAGTCAAAATGGATCAGTTTTGATCTTGGATTATTTAATTGAAAAACTCATCAAGCTGAGGCAGTCCCAGGGGTGTTTTGATGTGGATGTAAAAGTGCTTTTGCAGGAAACATCTGGTGTTGGAGGGGTTTGATGGTTTCTCTCAAGAACCCCCTGAGCTTCTTTTGACCAATGGGGCACCAACACCAGCCCTGGTGCTGATGGAATTACAAAGAATTACAGAAAATTTGAGGTGGGAAAAGACCTTTAATATCATTAAGTCCAACTGCAAATCTTAATTTGTTTACCCTAATGGAATTTCAATTAGAAATTCCCATCAAAGTCCATCAGCTCAACCCCACCAAAGCCAACAACTTCTCTGGAGACGGCTGGAAATCCTGAATTTATAAATGATGTGCAATTCCCCCAGCAAAACCACCAGGTACAAGCAGGGCTTGGTGAAGCTCCACTTGGGAACTGCAGAGGCAAAATAAAAATGCAAATGTTTATCTCGACTTCTCTTTCAGGCTTGAGTGCTGGTGAAAGCAGCTTTACAAATTCCGAATCCATTGCCTCCCTGGAGAAATCCCAGCGCTGTTTTGTAAGCAAAAGTAAGAGTCTTTGGCACACAGCTGCTGTGGAAGTTTTGACAAGAAAGCGACTGCTTTTCAAACACCTGGGTGGGGGCATCGATCGGGGATCATTCCCTGTTTGCTGAGGACAGGCTCTGGCAGCATTCCCTGCTGGAATAACAGGCAGCATCTGGCATTAAACTCTCTCCTCTCACCACGGGAACCTGGGCTGCTGATGCCTCTCCCACCAGGTCACCTGTGGGATGGGATGTGCAGTGGCCATGGAGCAACCAGCCCCAGAGCCAGAGCCATGGCCAGAGAAAATGCCCATCTCTCCAGGCTGAGTAACAATAATCATAAATTTATATTATATCTGTAATAGATTATGATATTGTTATATTAAATAAAATTATTCTAACTTGCTCCTTTGGTTTCGCTTAAGCCCTCACTGTCACCCAGCTCCTTGCTCCAGAAGAACTGAAACTGGACAGACCAAAAGAGGCCCTAATTTGATATTTCAGAAACTGAAATTCGGTCATTTGGGAGCTATGTGAGCCAAGCTGAGGGATGGAAGTGGGACTGTGGAGCTGAGGTTGAGCCCAGGGTTGAGAGAGCTTTGCTGGGAGAGTGACTCTTACTTGGCTTTGCCTGTTCCAGGTTCTGCCTCCACTTAAAAATCATCTCTCCTACCACTTTATCCCTCTACCTTGTGTTGTAAATTTGCTGCTATTAATTAATTTATAATTAATAGCATAATAGCAAGTTCCATACAGCAAGCACTCGCTCCGAGAGGGATTATTTCAGATAATCTCCATTTGTCAAAACATGTCTGTCTGTGCTCAAAGCCACGAGGAAGACACGAGGAGCTCCAGGGGGTGGGGTGGGGAACAGAGACAGAGGAGGGACAGAGAGGGAAAGCAAAGCTCTGGATTTGGCAGTGCCCAGCATCCTCCTCCTTCCCTGATCCAGTGCTCCTGACAGACAGAGCACGGGGCTGCCATGGCCCCAAAGCCTGATGTAGATGGAGCTTGAGCACAGCTGAATTAAACACTAACTAATCCCTGCAGGAAGGGTGGAAAGTCATATTTAATCCGTGCCAGCCCATAACCCGTTTGTGGTCTAATTGCTGCCCACTAAACAAGCAATAGATATCCAATTATGGGAGCGTGTTCCCATTGTCCCATATCCTGCCGTAGCTCAGAGGCTCAGAGAAGCATTTAAGTGGTAATAAACAAGGTGCAGGGTTTAATTTGAAAGGTTATTGCAATTTCATATGAGTGAGTGGTGAGGAGCATTCACAAGGGGAGCTGCAGGAGCCCTTCTCACGTGTGTGGCAGCCTGGGGCAGGTGAGGGAGTCCTGAATGGGTTGGAAGGAATATGGGAGCTGAAAAAGAGACCCAGGAATTCAGGAAAAAAACCCTGGCTGTTACTGTGAACAGCTCACAGAAAACTTCTGTGCAGTGAGTGGGAACTGAGGAGAAAGCAACAGGTCAGGGTCTGCAGGAGAAAATAGTGCTGGAAATATCCCAACACCCCAGAGCTGAGCCTGGCCCAGTGCCTGCTGTCCTGATCCCCATGGAGAACAGCCAGAGCAGGGCTGCAGGGCTGGGGATGGGCAGGGATGAAGGGCTGGAAGAACTCCTCACTCAAGGAGATCCTGGCAGGGCTGAGGCAGTGCAGGACAGCACCACTGAGATGGGGAAGGGTTACAGAACCCTTCCTTCCTTCCTTCCTTCCTTCCTTCCTTCCTTCCTTCCTTCCTTCCTTCCCTCTTCCAGGGAGCAGCAGGAGCAAGGAAAAACAAACAAGCCTAACGAAGTGCTTTGGCAATTATACAGACAAACAAATCACTTTCCCAAATTGCTTCTTTGGGGAATTACAGCTCCTGGAAATGAAACACAAACAGATTATTAAAAAAGAGCTTCCCGTTGGGAGAGAAGCAGTATTTACCAGAGAAGATGTGCCTAGCTGGACCTCTAATTGCTGTTCATTAGCTTATATTGATTTAATTAGTTGCTGCACTCAGGTCTAAATTGCCTGCTGGCCTCAGCTGGGATTTAGGAGCCAGGGCACATCCCTGACCTGCTGGGCAGTGATGAAGTGGGGTCCCCTCTGCCACAGTGGGGACACAGCAGAGGAGTGGGGTCCCCTCTGCCGTGGCAGGGATCCCCTCTGCCACAGTGGGGACACGGTGGCAGGGCAGGGGTCCCTTCTGCCATGGCAGAGACATGGCAGAGGATCGGGGTCCCCTCTGCCATGGCAGTGGTGGGCAGGGACAGTGGCACATCCTTGTGGGTGGCTCCTTTGATGAACCTGTGGCGTCATCGAAGCGCTAATTAACTGAAGCAATTAGAGAGGGCGTGCTCGTGAGCTGGAATGACAGTGCCTGTGTGAAGGCGTGGTGAGATCCATCCCTGGGAGGCTGTGGGAGTGGGAGGTGCTGGGAAAGCAGGGGCTCAGTGTGAGGCTGTGGGGCCATGGCAGTTTTGGGGGCACAGCCCTGTTCTCTGCTCTGGGACGTGCTGAGAATGCAGAGCCCAGCCCTGGGCTCCCAGCCCCGGGCACTCCCCGAACCAGAACCCGAGGACTATTCCCTTCCCTGATTAGCAGCCTTTGGGGAGTGGCTGTTTGGCAGATCCCTGCTTTCTAATTGCAGGTGATCAATGGGGAGCTGCAGTTGTGCTCAGAAATATCAGTAATTCCCTCCTGCAGGCAATCCTGGCTGGGCAGGACACTGGGACTTGCACCCTCGGCCAGCCCTGAGCTCAGGACTGGTGCTCCTGCTGCAGAACACATTCCTGGATGGAGGTGCAGCTGCAGGCACAGGCTGAAATCACAGGAATCCCACCAGGAGCTCTTTCCCACACACACAGGCAATGCTGCCTTATCCCAGCCTTCATTCCTGCAAGTTTTATTCCTGCAGCAAGAGCCAGGGATGCACAGAACCGTGGGAGCTGAAGGAAGAGGCCCAAGGGCAGAGGGGGGAGATGCACTGTGAACCATTCTCTTGCCTTGCAGTGGGATTGAAGGGAGAATTGGATCAGAGGGCCTGGAGGTGCAGCTGCTGTTAAAAATGATCCTTTGTGCATCAAATCAGTATTCCAGGGGCTGCTCCACACTCAATACATCAAAGGTTGAAGGATCATACAACCCTATTAGCTCCAAACTTTAATTTCCCTTCGGGGCTGGTGTGTTACAATGCAACTACAGCAGCAATTACAACTTTTCCTTCACTGACAACTTGTTTAGATCAATAATGTCCTCAGCATCTTGAATCGAGATGGGCTCCATCAGCTGGACAAGGAAAACAGCCAGAGCCTACAGCTCTCCCTCGTGACTCCATGGCCAGGACTGCTCCCCTGCCCACTCTGGATTCCTGTGCCATGGCATCCACAGGATTTTGCAAAGTTTGCCCTTCTCCCCCTCTCCTCACCCAGCTGAAGACCCCCAGGCTTTCTGTTTTCTCTCCATAACTCCATCCCTTCCTGGTGCCATGGCCTTCCAGCTGCCCCTCTGGAGCTGGGGGTGGGGATGAGGGCTGCTCAGAGCATCTGTGATGCCACACCAGGGTACAGGCACTGACACACTCAGGGCATTGCCACAGACCACACAGCCCCTGGCCAGGGCCCTGCCTCCCCCCCACAGCTCTGGGATGAGTTTTTCTTCCACCCTTCTCCCACCCAGCATTCCCAGGCCATCCTCAGACCAGGCAGGGGAATCTGAAGCCCTCTGCCTGTATTTGACACAGCTGTGACACCCCCTGAGACGCTCCCCAGGGCAAGGAGCAGAGATTTGGTGCTGACCAACCCCTGCAACACCAAACCTCCTGACCCAGTGCCCTCGCTGGGACGTGGTGCCCACGTGCCAGCCCAGGATTGCAGCTCCTGGCCGCTGGAATATTGCCTGAGCTGCTGCTCCCCCGCCGAGGCACAGAGCCAGGGAGCACGCAGGAGGAGTAATAAATCTCCCCACTGAACGAGAGCTGCCTTGGGAATTAGAAAGGAGAAAATCCCAGCAGGAGTGAGTGTGGTCTCGGGCTCTGAGACAGATGGGCTGGCAGAGCCATAAAAAAAGGGGTGTTGAGCTCGTGGGCGGACTGGGAGGCCCTAATTGCAGTCCTTCAGTGAGGGACAGCACAGCATCTTCCAGCTGATCCCTGCAAGGCTGGACACCTCTCTCTGGGCAGGTGGGGATGGAGGTTTAACATGGGTGTGTAGGACTTTTTTAATGCAGCAGATGAGCTGAAGCCTTTAGAAATGCCCACAGTTTTTGCTGGCACAGACTGGGGCTGGCGTGCCAGCAAGGGCAAGGATTACTCAGGGCTCGGGGTGGGAGCTGGGAGCTGGCAGGCTGCACATCAAGTCCATAAACCAGCAGAGAATGAACCATTTTGCAGAGCATTAGAGGCCAGGGAGATGGCCTTGAAAGCCCCAGAGTGTGATGGATTGGCTCCGTGTCCCTCGCCCTGGTACAGGCTCTTCCTCCCAGCAGATGTGCCAGAGTGAAGCTCAGGGATACCTCATCAAAACACAGGCAGAAGTTTAACATCTCCCTGGAAATGTTACAGACCTGTCTTCACTGAAGCCAACAGCCTTGTTTGGGAAAGAAATGGGATTTAGCCTTAAAACAGTTGGTTGAGATGAAAATTGCTGGCCCCTGAGTTTGCAGAGGGGCAGAGGCAGCTGTGCCCGTGGGTATACACCTGCACACATCTGGGCATACACCTGCACACATCTGGGCATACACCTGCACACATCTGGGCAAGGCTAATACATGGCCAAATGAGTCACACCACTGGCTTTTTCACAGGGAAATTGATATCTGCAGGTTCAGAGGATAACTTTTAGCAAATTTAAGTTTTCCTTGAGGTGGAGCAGATGAAAGGCTGTGGGAGAGGAGGTTTAGGGGCAGCAGCTGGGCTCCTGCAAGCTGCATGGCTGGGGAATTGTAGGTTTGGACTCTCCAAAGGCAGAGACTCCCAGTGGGCTTTGGGAGGCCCCTCACAGCCCAGGTCAGAGCTGCTGTGTGAGGAGGAGATGTGCACAGGTGGGGGAGCGAGGCTCCCATGACAACACAGCCCTGCCTCTGGCACAAATCCCACATCCCCACCCTTCCTGCCAGCTCCTCCTGCTGCTCCAGGGCCCAGGTCACCGGCGTGTGCCAGGCCCCAGAGTGGGGACAGGCCTGTCCCCAGCAGACCCAGCCCTGCTGACACTGATCCATCCCGTGGGAATCACCACCCCAAGGCTCAGCAGCACCTGGTGTTCTCTCAGGAGGTCATGAGGGCTCTGAGGGATGTAAAGTGTTTGTCAGAGAGAGGCTGGTGCTCACCTAACTATGGGGATGGGTCGCCAGCACCTCCAGAAACAGAGCTGGAAAAGCCAAGGGAGCATCAGTGAAAGCTGGGGGGAATTTGAACTTTTCCATGGCAGGGCTGCTGTGATTGCCACCAAGGGATGAACACACTGAGGTTTGAGTACAGAATGCCCAGAGACAGCCAGAGAGCATTCCTTGCTTTGGGAGTGTTCTTGGGATGGGACAAACAGTGCTCTGGTCAGCTCAGATCTGGCAAGGACGGGAGGCTCCCTCCAGCCAGGGCAGCACAGGCAGATGGATGTGGGACACTCCCAGCCTTGGAGCCTGAACACACCTGGACCTTGGCCAGGGATCTCAACAGCTTTTCCTTCTCCAGACTGCTTCTTTTCCTTTTTCAGACCTCTTGGCACGGCCTTGGAGGGTCAGTGGCTGACCCTGAGAGCTCCTCAGCCTGACCTGTCAGGGCTGCTTGTGCTGAGAGCCGGGGCTGAGAGCAGCCCTGAGCTCTGCTCTGCCAGCCCTCACCCAATCCCAGCACAATTCCTGCATCAGCCCCTTTTGGATCCTTTACCCCACCCGTGTTTTATCACACCCCCTGCCTGATTGCAGCAGAGATGTGCACGGTTTGCTGGGTTTGGGAGCTCGAGGAGGGTTCTCCTGGTTTTGTGTCACCATCCTGGGGACACGGGGAGCTGCAGCCCCAGAGCAGTGCCTGCACCAGCAGGGAAACACTGGAGGGATCAACTTCTGTCGCTAAAGAAATAAAGTTTTACTACAGAGAATGACTCAGTATTACAATGTCTATAAAAGCCTGGGAGGTTTTGAGAGGTTGGCTAATCCTGCTTCCACCTGGACCTGTAAATCCAATAAAAGGCTGGTGCTTCCAACTGGGTCGCTGTGGCCTCATTACAAAAGTCCTCAGGTGCCAGTTCTCATGCATAAACAGTTGTTTTGTGGATAAAACAAATCAACATGTTAAACACCCTGTACAGCTTAAAAAGTTCCAACCCTTATGCAAATGGACCTGTTAAATGAAGAATATTCCTAGGTAAAATAATTATGCAGAGCAGTTTCCCCTCTGCATAAGGTGCCAAAAATTATCTCAGTGATGCCAATTATCTGCTTGTTAGCACTGACATTATCATAGTCATTACACAGAGCCGGTGCAGTTTGTGTAAGATCTACACTGTGTTCTATTGTCATTTTTCCCTCTATTTACAACTCTGTATAATAAATGTCATTTTTCAAATGTTAAGGTATTTGGTATTTAATCTATCATTAAGGCTCTGAATATGTCTAGCCTCTAATAGGAAGGCTGGTTGTAACACCCTGTGGTACTAAAAATAAAAATAAAAGGGGGAAAAAGGGGGAAAATCTGCTTGGCTGGGGTGGGGAAGATGTGGGAGGGAAGGAGTTTGGAAGAGGGGACTTGAAGCCAGAGGGTCCCCAGAATGAAATCCTCCCCAGCCCATGGTCCACAGCAGGAGCTTGGAAATGCTGCCTGTGCCACCAAGGGGTGTCCCCGAGT
This sequence comes from Urocynchramus pylzowi, assembly GCA_013397555.1. Lineage (NCBI taxonomy): Eukaryota > Metazoa > Chordata > Aves > Passeriformes > Fringillidae > Urocynchramus > Urocynchramus pylzowi. Next base: position 135,176 of record VZRH01002683.1, on the reverse strand, counting down.
GTTTTGAGAGCAATAAATATGCCCATCTCCCTGATTCTAGAAGGGCTTTTGAAATGTGCTAAAACCATCTCTTAATTATTCTGAAATTACTGATAACTGCCTCGGCAACAGGTTATGAACCATCCCCTCATTAGATGGTAGCCACAGCATTCCTATGAATCATTAATTCATTATCCTCGGCTCTCCAGCATGAAAAATTGATGTCTAGAGAAAACAAACAGAAAAGGAGAAACTGAAGACAGGCACAAACAGGCGAGAGGAAAGAAGTCCAAAGGCTCAGAGAACAAGCAGGGGACTGGGAGGGAGAGGAGGATGAAGGCAGCAAGCAGAGAGGAAGGGCTGGAAGTGCAGGAGCAGGATTCCCCCAGCTCCTCTGGAACCCTGCAGCAATTATAGCACCTGTTACTAAAAAAAAATATAATAAATAAAAATAATTACACTCCAATTACTTTGACACGAGAAATGGAGCAGATTGTTATCAGAGTGAGATAAACAGCAGCTTCAAAGCAGTTTTACTCTGGAAGTCATTTACACGCGGGGAGCACACGGAATCTTGCCTGCAGGGGCTCCAGGATTCGCTCCCGCTTTGCTCCCGGCCGGTGTGGGACGGAGCTGGGCGGGTGGCAGCGTAATCACCCCGGGAATTGGCTCCTGCCCACCCCTCGGACCCGCTCCTGCTGGTCACCCCTGGCCCACCTCCCTCTGGGATGTGCCCTGCCAGCTGCGGCTGCTCACAGGAGATGCAGATGTGCTGCGGGTCCCTCCCGGTGCCACCTGGCCGTGGGGACAGCGGGGCACCCGTGAGCAGGGCAGATCTCCTCCCTCACTGAAGGGTGCAGGTCACTCCTGAAATGCCGAGGATTGCGGGCACTTTTTGGTTAAAGCAGAAACAAGGAATGGTGTTAGTCACACAGCCCTGTGAGGGGACCCACCGGGGACAGCAGGGACACACAGGGTCCTCCCAGGGTGCCCCCGCAGCGTTTGGGGGTGACTTTGCTCTGACACCCCACAAACAGGCTCCCCAGGGAAGTGATGGAGTCACCATCCCTGGAGATGTTCAAACAACGAGCGAAGTTGGCCCTTGGCGATGCTGCCATGGGACTATTGGAGGTCTTTGTCAGCCTTAATGGTTCTGTGACTCTCCAAAAATTGATCCGTGCCCCGTCAGGCTGGGACAGGACCTGGGCAGGAGCTTGGCCTCAGAAAGAAGCAGCTGCTTCCCCTCTCCAGGCACTTTGGGGCGGTGAGATGGATCCGGTCTCTCAGTGACACCATCCTGCGGCCACGGGGGGGTGTGATGATGATGGTGATGATGATGATGATGATGATGCCCAGGAGCTCACCCGCCCAGCGGCACCAGACGCTCCGGGACACTGCGGCTGCTGGGAGGGGGATGAGCTCGGAGCTCCACCCGCCCGCAGCCGCTTCCCCGGAGCCCTCTCAGGGCTCTTGTTTTTATTACCTTTCCTTTGGTCTCGGAGAGGGAAATCACACGTCCTTTCAGAAGTGTCCCCTTGTAAAGGAGGGAATGCTCGCGAACGCACAAACCTCTGAAGTCTAAATGCCTTGAGATTGTTCTGCCATTGCAGCTTTGATACAAAGAAAAGTCTGATGGAAATGTCAAAATATTTGATATTTTACAGCAAAAAGAAAACAGTTCTGCTAATGGAAACTCCGCTTCCTTGTGCCTCGGCGCCACTTGTTTGATCATTGAAGGGCAAGAAAATAAATGTTTCCTTGTGGCTGTGGATTTCAAATTCCAATGTAAAATCCAAGCAAATATACGCTGACCTGGAGAGGTGTGAGGAGGGAGTTTAACTCTGCCTTGGCTGTGCTCAGCCACGGTGCCAATGCTCCCAACACTGCCTGTGGCACAGCAGCTCTACCAGGGGTGAGTGGCACGGACGGGCACCTGGGTGCCACTGGGTGGTGGCCCTGGATGGTGACAGTGCCAGAGAGCAGAAATACTGAATCAGACTCAAAGGATGCTCTGGATGCAGAGAATGAGATCCATCCCATGGACAGACAGACACAGAGTCCCTCATGTCCCTGCCTGGACACATGGCCCCGACAGGAACCTGCAGCTCCTCACGGGCCAGGATTTTATTAAACAAACAAACTGGAGCAACTCCTCCAGATTTAGGGACACTTCCTCTGCTCTCAGTCCCATGGCCTGCTGCAGGCTGACAGCTCTGCATCCACCTCGTGAGCACACGTAAAGCTGGCTGAGATAACGTTGGCCAGCAGGGTTTTATGGGCGAGTCACAACTACAAAATGCAGAAGAACTCTGGTAATCTGTTTAGCAGTCTTTAATACTTGGTCAACAGCTGCACTGTGCTCCTCATCCCTGCCTTGTGGAGCACGTGTCCTCCTCAGATCAATCGTCCTCCCAAGAAAGGTTTCCCCTTTCTTCCTTTCCCCCTAAAAGAATTCAGCATAACCTGTTTCAGCAGAATGTGGTGTGTTTTAAAGAGTTTACAGCCAGGCCAGCTCCTGTGGGTGGGCAGTGCCCGGCAATCACGGGCAGCGGTGCCTGAGGGTGCTGCCGCTGAATCCTCCCCATCCCGGGGCATCCCGGGGCATTCCCGAGCTCGTCCCAGGGCAGGGGGCCCTGCCCCGGTGGGAGCTGCGTTTCCAAGGAGTTCTGAGTGAGGGAACAGGACTCTTGGTGCCCCCTCTCCGTGCAGAGCAGGTCACCAGCACATCCCAAATCCCCCTTTGCTGCCACTTGCTAGGATTTGAAACTCAAACAAGGCACATGAATAATGTAACGCGCTCCTTCTTCTCTTCTTGCCTTCAAATCCTCAGAGGGTGAGTGAAGCTTCTTGTCTGCCTCATTAGTGGCTGTTGAGCCATTTGATTTCTGTAACAATGAGTGCGCTCGCCAGGATTTTCATACCCATTTGCGTCATGGAGTCAACAAGGAATTTTTTGAATTCACATAAAAAATTAATGGCGTAATCTGCATCCGTCTCTGTGGCAAGGGAGGCTCCTGTCCCCGCTCCTCCCTACAAACGGGTAAGGACCGGGACAGAGCCTGCTGAGGGGACAGGGACACGGGGCTGCCACACGGGAGCAGCACAGCGTGCGGTCCTCCAGGATCCTGCGGGATGGATCTGCCCTCGGCCACGGCGGGATGTGGATGTGGCCCAGCATGGAGCAGGAAAATTGAAGTTTTCAGCCATGCAGGAGTTGACCTTGGTTATGGTATTTGCATGCTGCAAATAAAATAACAGATATAGATAAGAGGATCTGCTTCACTGGGTTCTGCTTTTCCAGAGTTACTCGGGAAATTTAATTAGAATTAATTTAAGGTGTGAATTAGCAAAACCTCATTAAACATCCTCCCGCAGTGAAAACTTTATTTAGCATTAAAGTGAGCTAAACCCAAGCACGGGGATTTCAATCCTGACTCAATGTCCACAGAGGAGTTTAATGTGGATTAGTTAAGCCCTGTCCCATTTTCACAGCCATTTAATTTGTATTCTTGTGCGAGCACCCCCACTCTGGCAGCAGGTGCCAGCCAGGTGTGGCAGGGCAGGTGGTGCCATCAAATATTCCCTGATGGATACACCCACCCCCGAAGCCACTGGCCGAGGTACAAATGAGTATTTGCAGGAATACAAATTCCTTTAAGGCCAAACCTTGGCCATGTTGGTGCTGTCCTGGATGGGAAGGAGCATTCCTGCAGAGTGGCTGCCTCTGCTGTGGCCTGGGAGGGATTTGCTGGAAACACTCTGGGTGGCTCTCAGGGCACCGGGGCTCGCTGGGCCAGGGCAGGGCAGGGATGAGCACTGCCTGAGGAGGGAGCAAAGGGATTATCCATGGGAGATGGATGGGAGAGGCTGATAACAAACCTGCAATGCAATCAGTGCCTCTGATGGTATCACAGGTGCAGAGGCAGAGGCCGTGAAGCTGCTGGGATGCTCAGAGCATTCAGTGGTGCAGTCACTTGTCTTTGTCTGCTTAGCTGTTACCTTATATTTTACTTTTATTTTTATTTTATTTTATTTTATTCTATCCAAATCATTTGCCTCAATACCTGTATGAGAAAATGCAGTAAAGTAAAGTAGCTGGAAGGGGTGACTGCTCTAAATCCTTTGGAAGGGAATGGAAATCTTTAAATGGATTTAGGCAGGCTTTGAATCAGACCTTATCACAGAAGGTGGGACCAAGACAGTTCAAAGCAGAAACTCCACCTATTTTTTTTTTTTTTTTGTAGTTTTCATACTATTCAGGCTTCCCTAGCTTTCCTCTGTGAATACAACAGGAATAAAATACATAGATTGCATCAGGTATCACCATGTTAGACATCTTTGTACACAATAAATTTAGTATTTGCTGAACATCTATCTTTGCCCTGGGACACTGATTGTATGTTATTTTGTAAGTGGGTACCTGGAAGATTCATGGCTCCTCCTCAAAAGAGCTGTAACTGTACTTTCATTACTTCATGTCTATCAACAAATAAGGCNTTTTATTTTATTTTATTTTATTTTATTTTATTTTATTTTATTTTATTTTCCTTTTTTAAATTTTACTTGGTTTTATTTTATTCTGTTTCTCTCTGTTTTAACAGGTGATCAGATTGACCTGGGGCCTCATTTCTGTTCTTCACTGTTTGCTGTGAAAGACAAGGAAGGAGTTTTTAATGACACAAGCGGGGACTCCTCTCCTGGCTCTGCTCTCTTTAGCTGCCCTCTCCAGCAGGAGCTCCCTCCCCATCTCATTTCCATCCCCACCCTCCCGTGCTGCCCACACACTGCTGCCCATCCCAGGGGTCCCAGTCATCCCCTCAGGGCACAGAAAAAAATAAAGTTCCCAAACCCTGAGCTGGAGAGCCATCTCCACTGCAGGTCAATCTACACAGCTCTGCTGCTTCCCAGGGGAGTGGGGCTGTGCTTCACCCCTGCCCCTGCCCTCCAGTGTGCCCCAGTGTGTCCCAGTGGGGTGGTTTAGGCTTGTACTGGGATGAGCAGAGGCTGGGCTGGGCTCCAGGGCTGGCAGCCCAGCTTGGCACAGGCAGGAGCACAGCTGGGATTTTGGGAAGCACTTTATGGGGTCCTTCACAGAATTATGGCTGCAAACAGAGAATTGCTCTTGCAGCACAGTCACTGACAAAAAAAAGATCAGGGGTAGCTGCATGGGACTGGCTGGGAACATCTTGTGCCAGCCCAGCTCATTGAAAGACACTCGGGGACAACTCAGGAAAATCCAGCTGCTCTGAGCAGAACTCACAGCTCCATGGGTGAGATGGGAGTTTTGGAAAGAGCAGAGTGGAATGGGCACAGCTGGAGGAGGCAGTGACCTGGCAGTGCCCAGCCATGGCTCTGGTGGCAAGCATGTCCACGGGAGGGGCTCTGTGCTTTGCAGAAAGGTGACAGCAGGTGACAGGTGACAGAGAGCCAACCCCTGCTCAGCAAACCTCTCACAGCTACCCCACGAGGCAAAGCCCACCTGGCAAAGCCCCTCTGCCCTCCCTGGGCACTGCCAGCCCTGCTCCCCCCAGGCATAGCTGGGCCTGGCAGGTTCCCCACGGCAGAGCCACACTGGGTGCCAAAACCACAAACCCAGGTTGTGTTCCACCTGTAAAGTTATAAAATCCTACAAACCACAATTTCCCACAGCAAGGATGCCTTTGGTCTGGCACAGTGGGGTGATTGGTGCCATTTCTTTTCTGCTGCAAAACACTTCTGACGGTGTCTCAGAGTCTGTCACTGGGGGTCACTGGGGATCAGTCCTGCTTTCTGTATGTTTTGCCAACCCATATTTCCCATTTATGACACATAAAGCTTTGGATATCACCAGAGGAAATACTATAGTAAACCTCTAATAAATTATTACAGGCATAAGCAAACTCCAGTAATTTATGGAGGGTTTTGACTTTAATAATGTTTTGTCTTAGATTTGGCCCTAATTATAAATCATTTGCAAGGACAGTTTAAAATATAAGCAAATCTTATATGGCATTCTTATTATCTACATAATATCTCAGCCCCAAAGATTTACTGGATTGCATTCTGGGAATTAAGCAAACTAGGAAACTAAGTAAGAAAGAAACACAGGAAAATTATAGTTTTGTCATAAAACTTTGATTGATCAATGATTATTGTAAAACTCTGGTAACTATGCAGATGCCAACATAAATCTGTAACAGAACAGGATTTATTAGGGAAAATACTATATTTCCCACTATTCTGACTATAGTGTTAATATGGGCCTGGCAGATTTACTGTGGTTTTAGCTTAATTAACTCTATTTGACTGTATATACCCTTATAATGCATGTATCCCAAGGTGCAGCTGCTGCAGATCCAGTTTTCCCCTTCAGCTGTAGTTTAAGGAATATTTAAGCCTTGTCAGTGCTCCCAGGCTCAGTCAGGCTCAGCAGCATGGGGCACATCCTTGTGTTTATCCTCTGTGAGAAAGCAGCCATGTGATGGCATCTCTCTGATGGGCAGGTGCACCGTGTCCCCTGGGAATTCCTTTCTCCTTGGAGTTTGCAGCAGGTGCCCATCCCTGCCACTCCAAAGCTGCCCAAAAAAAATCCCTGTACCCACCAATTAGTGCAGCATCCTGGGCAGGGATCTGCACCCATCGCTGGCATGGGGTGGAAAAGGGCAACACTCCTGAACTCAAAGCTGTGGCAGTGGGGACACGTGGGACAGGGCTCCAGAGGGAGCTGGGGACCCCAAAGCAGGGTGTTGCCGAAGTTTTCCATCAGCAGTGCAGAAATACCCTTTTCCTGAGGTTTTGTCCCTTTGCAAGCCCCCAGCCTGTCTGTGGGTGAGCACCTCCCCGTGCCGGCCCCGGCGCTGGGAAATCGAGGTTTGCTCCGGGAAATCGAGTTTTGCTCCGTCCCTGCCGTTTGCCCGGGTGCCGGTGCCTGTTTTGCCTCGCCGTGAAATTACCAGACTGCCCTTAAATACACTCCTGCAAATGAGGACACCGGAAAAAATGCAATAATTGTGACAGTAACTCACTAGGCCAAGCCTGACATGTCTCTAATTGCCTGCTAAAATTGTCTCTGTCTCCTAAAGTGCAAATTATCACCCGAAATGACAAGAATAATGAATGAGTAACTCTGATGTAATGCAACAATTAGCCCTTAAAGACACTGTCTAATATGCTAATTCTGAACACCCACTCCTTGTTATTAAGTGGCTGATAATTATTTAATTATCTATCTGCCAGGATGATTTACTTGGTTTATTTAGCTGCAGATGCGGGGCAGGAGCTCTCGGGTTTGGGGTCAGGGGGAGGCAGCCCCAGCGCCGGCCGGAGCTCGGGCTCATCCTCCTGCCCGCCTGTCTGCTCTAATCAGCGGTGTCAGCCCCGGCAGCAGCAAACAACCGGGCTGTGCCGGTGTGCCGAGAGTCCCTGCTGCTCACAGGTCAGAGAGGTGTCAGCCCAGCTCTTCAGTGAGAAATTGCTATTTCTGCTTTTATTCCGTGCTGTCAGAGCCGTCCTGCTGACGGCTGAGCCTCCGCACCGCTCGCCCCGTGCGTTGTTTTCTGGCAATTTCGCGATGATCTCTTTGAAGGTGAGGGAGCCTCTGTGCCCTGGAGGTGTCTGCCAGCCCTGAGGAGCCTTTGCTGCTGCATGGCAAGGCACGGGAAAGAGATGGGAGCAGCCTGCAGCCCGCCAGTATCCCTGAGAAAAATCCGTCAGGGAGAGCAGGCTGAGCTGGGACATCCTGCTCACGCCACCCTGGGACTGGCCAGAGGAACGAGATGGTCCTCAAGTCCCTCCCAGCCCGAAACATTTAGGATTCTATGGGAATTCACTGCCCTGCTCCAAGCAGTCTGACTCGGAGCTCAGGACAGAGGGTTTGGGCTGTGTGACACCTGGGAAAGAAAAGGAAGTTACAGTGGGCTGTGCCTGTGGAGAGATGCTCCAGCCTTGACTAAAGGCAAACAGGGTGAGGAAAGCCAGAGGCTTTCCATCAGAGACTCACTTCCTTCTTTATTCAACAAATTCTTCTGAAAAATTCCGATTAACACAACCTTTGCAAAAAGAACAACTTCTGTGAGGTGTAAATAAATCCTTTCTTGCCCTGAGCTCTGCCCAGGGGGGACCACTCTGTCTGTGAATTAACACTCTCCAGCAGTCAGAGGCTTCCTTAATTAGCAGATATCCCCAATCCTGCCCAGATATATGTCCCACATCCCTGTTGGTGTATGACTAATGCCAGAGACACACCACAGCTTTGTTTACGGCAGCTCTTCTCTCTCCTGGCCTGGCCTTTCCTTGTCCTGGGTGTTTAAAGCACGGGGTTCATACCTGAGTGGCCTGTCCCTGGTCAGTGACATCCTGGGGACACAAGGCAAGGGAGCACATCCTGGATTTTCTTCTGGAGCTGCCACATCCGAGCGTGGAGCAGCGCCACGCAGCCCTGGTGCTTTGGAGCGTGGATTTTTGATGGGCACTGGAAGCATTTTCCTGCAGAACAAATCCCTCTCCAGCTCCAGCAGAGGAGTGATGGACACGGGGGGAGGAGGGGGAGCACCGGGCTGGTTCCTGCACCCCCAGCACCCTCCCTGAGCTCCTGCCCGGCTGCAATTAGCGCCGCATTATTGACGATGCTGGATGCTCCACCCTGCTGGAATGAAGAGGAATTCTGGTCCTCCATGTCTGTGGTGAATTTAGTTGACTTTGGAGATTTTTTAATGCAGTAATAACTCCACACTCCCTCTTCCAGAGCGAAGCTGGGGAGCTGTTCATTATCCGGATTCTGTCTAGAAAGGACTTTTTATCATCAGATTCCCAGGACAGGAGCAGAATTTAATCTTCTGGCTGCAGCTGAGCCAAAGAGCAAAGCCACCTCAAGGTCACCTGGCCCGAGGGGCGGCTGGGAGGCGCTGGGGGGACCCGGCGAGGTGACAAGGAAGGTGCCAGCCCTGGCAGGGGACAGCCCTCGGTGCCCGCCCTGCTGCAATTTACGGAATTCTCACCCACAAATGGCACGAGGCAAGGGAAAGGCAGGAGGTGTGAGCTTGTGCTGAGCTCAGCACGAGGCAGGGCCCAGCTGGGGGGTCTGGGGAAGGGGAGAAGGGCACAAACCCCTCCCTCCTTCCCCCCTCTCCCTCCCTCACGCTGTGGCAGGATCCTGCCAGGGCCGGGTGGGGGCAGATGCCATGCACAGGTGCCAGCACCGTGCAGATGTGCCAGCTGCTGAGCAGGGCTGCCATCTGCCATGCAGGGGTGCCAGCTGCTGAGCAGGGGTGGCAGCCACTGCATCCCCAGCCGTGGCTCTGGTGCCAAGCCAGCGCTGTCAGCAGCCAGGGAGGGGCTTGCAGGGATGAGGGAGACTCCCAACAAATCCAGGGGTTCCCTCCTTTGCAGTGTGAGCCCCAGGAGCCAGCAGCTGCAGCCTCCCCAAAAGGCAGTGGGCTGGACATTCCTGCTCCCTGCACACCTGCAGGGGAAAAAGTCCTAATTCCTAAAATCTCTCTATTAAGGAGCAGGAGGGAACCTGGGCTCTGCCCTGCCTTGGCCAATTCTTGATTGCTCCCCACAATAATTTCTCTTTCTTCTTTCAAGGCTTCTTTCCTCCTTCCCATTTTCCTGTGAGCCCCCTGATACGATGAGTTAAATATTAACTAAAAGAAGTCCAAAAATTCTGACATATCCCAGAGGCCCTGCATGCAGCCCAGGCTCTGCTCAAAGCAGTAACAATTAAGAACCTGGACAGTTTGTTTTTTCCTTCTAAACAAAGAATTAATGATGCATGAGGACCTGGGGGGGGAAATTGCTCATAATTTATGATGGCACTTTTAGGTGAGGGTGGGAAGTTATGTAAAGCAAAGGAAGGGTTGGGAAGGTAAACACTGTGAGCAGCCGCCTGCGTGGCTGCACTGACAATTTCAAATCTACTCCATCCCATTAACCCACCTAAAATAACTGTGATGGTAATAACCCTTCAGACACAAATGCTTGTGCAGACAAAGGTGTTATTAAGTTAAATTACCCTAAAAGTGTCGGATTGACAGAAAGGTTCACTCAGTGGTTTGGCATCTGAGGGCCTCGGTGACGTGAGTAAACAGTCGCTCAGGCTTTGTTCCCACTCTGCGAGGCTTGGAGCTGGGATTTGGGGCTTCTCCTGCTGCTGTTGAGCACAGTGCCTGCTGGGAGATGCATCTGTGCCTTTTGGAGAGGGCTGGGATGGTGCTCTGGGATGTTCCCAGGGAGTCCAGCAGCTTCTAAATCCCCCAGCCCCTGTCCTGGGGTCACACAGCCCCTTGCACATGCAGAGCAGATCCTTGGGATACCAGCCCGACTTTTGGATGTGCTTCCTTTGAGAATTCCCTCCATCACCCAGGGGCTGGCACTGGACAAGGCACTGGTTCTCCTGGAGCACTGGCAGTTCCATGGGAGTGACCTGCACAGCCCCACAGCCCTGCAGGGTGACCAGGGCCCGCGGTGGCTGCATCCAGGGCAGGTTGCACCCTCTGCCCCTCCGGGGGTGCAGGATGGTGCTCTTCCCCCTGTGCCTCCCACGCAGCTCCCTCCCCAGCAGCCCTGGCTAGGAAAGTCTGAGCTGCACCCCCCATTCCCTCAGCAGCATCTGCCTGAGGAGCCTTAATTAAAGTTCTTCCCTTGCTTTTATTATCCAACACGCTTGGCTCGTCTGCGCAGCTCCGCTGAGAGCCCTCGGCTCCGGTGTCGAGCTGAGGTGGGAGCATATTTTAAGAGAGCAGCCAGAGCATTCCTGTTCCCGAGATGTCCCGTCCTCCCTGATGCAGATTCTGACTCCTGTTCCACACTCTGCAGCAAGATAAGCCATAATTAATAATTAATACCATTATTTAATCCCTTACATTCCTAGAGCTCGGCTTGTCCTGAGGATCCCCTGGCTCCAGCCATTCCCAGGGATGGGCAGGGAGGGCAGAGGCTCCTCTGTGCCCTTGGCAGGGGCTCTAAGGACCCTGGATGGGAGTTAGGTCAAAAAATGGGGATTGATGCTCATGTCCCAGGCCCCAGCCACATGGGACAGAAAAGGAAGAGACATTCCAAGCTCCTGTCACCGCCAAAAGCTGCCGGTGTTGAACCACTGGGGCCAAAATTCATGCTGGGGGCTGAAATGAGATTGACAGGAATGGGTGGAAATGGGGCTTTTCTAGGGGTGTGGAAGGGGTATTCCCATGGGCCTGTGTCACCCAGTGATGGATGATCCGTGACCCTCTCTGTGACACGTGCTGGGACAGCCCGTGGAATGTCGGGCCCCAGCGGGAGCTTCTCCGGCCTCAGCTCCCCTCTCCACCACACTTTCCTGGGAAAAACCAGACCACCCCAGTGCTCACAGACCACGGTGATCTTTGGGAACTTTAAAGCATTCCCACATCCCTGCAGTTTTTTATTAAATTTATTAAGGAGGAGCATTCCTGGTGCAGGACCCAGTGCAGGGGCTGCTGGCATTCCCATCCCTTCCCAGAGCCACAGGGAATTCTGCACTGCTCTCCCCTCAGGAGGAGCTCCAACAGGTGATCCCACACTGTTTCCTCCCACTCTCTCTCATTTCTCTCTTTTTTTGGATGTTTTTTTCCATCCTGGAGGTACATTTGAAGTCTCCCATCATCAACTGGAATCAGCTCTGGCTTCTGCCTGGGCTAATAAATTAGAAATGCCACATTCTCCCAAACTGCATTATTACCGTTTATAATTTTGATTGTTCATTTGCATAGGAAAATGAGTCCTGTGACATGCGTGAATTTTATTTTATTCTTGGACTAATTATAAACAAGAATGCCACATTATTTACATAACTAATTATTGTTCCTTCTGTTCTCCCATTTTGAAATCACAGGCCCATTCTCTGCCGGTTAACGATGCAAATGAACAATCAGAGAACATTTCCAAACTTTCTGAATTTGTCCTATTTGCATCAAATACAAATTCCTTTGAATGGGAGATAATATGCTTTTCCATTTTAATGGAAGTAAATTAGGCTGATCTTAATTTATAGTTAATTTGAATGACTAATTTCTGTCTACCTGAGTGTATTTTTTCAGAGGCCAATCGTAGATGTTTATTAACCCATAAATCTGCTTTTTGCTAGAAGCAAAGGAAAATTTTGTCCCAAAAAGTGGCTTTAGGCCTTTGTTTTGGAGCAGATGCTCTCCTCTTGCTGGCTACCTGCCCACCTCAGACCTTCTGCTCACCTGGGAGCTCCTGCTTGGGAGGGGGATGGGGTAGCACCAGCACTGGGCAGCCCAACCTGGCCTTGAACACTTCCAGGGATGTGGCTTGTCTAGGAAACCTGTGCCAGGGAAGGATTTCTTCCATACACGTAGATATTTGTCCCCCCAGGATCTCCTGGGTTGAGAGAGCAGCCTGAGGACAGTGCCCTGGGAAAGCTGGGCCACCTCCTCAAAACAGCCTCTAAATAAATGTGTTCCTTCAAAAATAACTCCACAAGCACATCCCTCTGATGATGGCTGAATGGGCTCACAAGGAGCCCTTATGTTCTACGTGGTAGAAAATAGGAATTTAAAACTGGATCCTAAATACAGCTTTTATAGGGCGCGGCGTCACGGCTCACAAAGAGCGTCACAGTCCAGCGGGTGGATAACGCACAGCTGGAAAAATTGTCTCCATTCTCACACACTTCCACAAGTGATGAATCTCAGGAAGGTGCTGGCAGCTGCTCCGAGCTGGCAGCAGGGCAGGAGGCCAGGCCTGATGTCCCCAGCACCCCACAGGATGGAGAGGGTGCTCCTGTGGGGATCCAGAGCCCTGCACCACAGGGAGGGGGAGAATGTGGTGCCAGGACAGCTCCAAGGAGAACATCCCAGGGCTTAAAACCCTACAAAGGAATCCCTGAGCTGCACAGTGGCTTTTGCTCCTGCATGGACAGGGGTATGTTAATAATTTACATGTTGGCTTCAATATTAATGTAAATAACAACAGAAAAAACTCCTGTGAGGATGTGGGAAACTGTGCTTAAAAGTTCCTCCTTATTCCAGCAAATTTTCAATTCCATACAAGAACTTTCTGCAAAGCCAAACTTTTATTTTATTGAGGTGAATTGTTTTAATTGCCTCAAGTACAACATCACGTCAGAACAGGCCAGTGGGGAAAAACCTCTGTGTGAGGGTGGTGGCACAGGGTGCCCAGAGAAGCTGTGGCTGCCTCATCCCTGGGAATGTCCAAGGCCAGGTTGGACAGGGCTTGCAGCAACCTGGGATAGTGGAAGGGGGTGGAACTGGATGAGCTTTGAACTCCCTTCGAACCCAACCCATTCTGGGATTCCATGAACCCCTGGGGTGTCCCTGGGCTGACATCTGCCACAGCTCCCATTCCTGGACTGAGAGGAAAACCAAATGCACCAGCCCAAGTTTTTATTCAGCTTTTCTCCAGCTCTGATCTCTGCGCGACAAGAAAAGGGAGCAGTCCTGTCGCTCCTGTCTAATGCAACAGGAACCCAGAATAATTGTCCCTGGATTCTTCAGACCAGATTCAGCTCCCATCAAAGTCAATAATTAGATTTTGATCACCCGTAATTGGAAGTGCTGCCCAGCCAGCTGAGCTGTCTCTGCACGCTGTGCACACGGCTGGAGCCCAGGGCCTGCTCTGCTGCACAGGAACAACTGGCACTGCCAGCAATTCAGGCATTCTCGGACTCTTTCATGCCAAACACAAAAATCTGGGGAGCCTCTCTTCTTCCCAGTGCTCACAAGGCCATCAGCAGCATCTCCACCTGCCGTGGGGGGACACTGCTGTCCCAGGCCAGCAGCAGGACGTGGACAGTGCTGGGCTGCCAGGGATCAGGTGTCACTGGGGTGAGAAGGGTCTTGCACCCCTGGCATGGTCCCAGGGCTGCCAGCCCCTGCCACGGAGCCAGGGAGCAGCTGGGTGGGTGTCACCTGTGTTGGCACTGCCCTGTGCTGGGCCAGCAGGTCCTTGTTCTCGTGCCACAGATCCTTCCCATCTCCCAGAGAGGAGAGAAGGACTGGAGCTTATTTAGCTGGAAATTTCAATCAAATTAGTGACCTGGAGCTAGTTTTTGGTTTTACTAATGCAATTAAAGAATCTAATTGTATTAATCAAAATCATATTATATTGCCAATAATTAAATTCCCTTTGACACCATTGTTTACACTTCCATTGCTTATTAATTAGCCTGGCATCGTTAGTCCCTTATGGAGTGGGGAACGACTCCTTGGTGTGGTTGGGCAGGAGCTGCCAGGGACAGGGACAGGGATGGGGGATTAAAAGGGGCAGGATCCCGGGATTTCAGAGCTCCTGGCCTCAGCAGGGCTCTGGGAAGCAGTGCCCAGAGCACTCAGGGGCCGTGGCCAGTCCCCACGGCCGGGAGCCCACGGGCTGGCAGCCACTGCTGGAGATCAGCAGCAAGCAGGGACTGGGATTGAGCCTTTCCCGACAGCTGCTTGTCCTTCCTGGCCTGAAAAGCCTCTTTATCCTTCACACAAAGCCCAGATTCCCTTTCTTCCCCGCAGGAGCCAGCAGTGCGTGACTTTCTTCTTCAGCTGCCTTTTGCATTTCCAAGTCCGTCCTCTCCTCTCCCCTCGGACTTTTCTTTGGCCAAACAAAAGCTGCTTCCTCTGTCTCTCCTTTCACCCCTCCCATCCCAGGTTATTTCACAGGGCTCTGCCGAATTCCTCTGCACCAAACCATTTGTAAGTGTAGCTATAAATACAAATAGAGAGGAAACTCTTCTGGACCTGGGGCTAATCAGCAGAGGAATGAGTTGGGAATGTGAAGGCAGCAGGCTGTTTGGGAATGGCTGTGAAAGAATGAAATTCATAATTCCTCGGAGGAAAAAAGGAAGAAAAGCCAAGTGAAAAGAGTAGACTTTTAGAAAGAGAGAAAATTCATACAAAGAGCAGGAATAGCCAGGTTCTGACATAAATTACTGTAATAAACAAGGTATCTCAAAATACAAGGATCACGAGGGGCCATCACGGGACAAGTGCCAGCATTCCCAGCAGCAGGGCACAGACATTGTCACTGGGAGGGGACCTCACTTGGGAATTTGGGGAGGGGGGAGGCTTTCCCAGCAGAAGCCAGTGGCTGGGTGAGGGGTGTTTGCTCCATGGTTGCAGCACCGTTAATTCCTAATTGGATCTGCTGTTCCTTCTGATAAGCCCTGCCAAGTTGTATCACCACTGCTGGGGTGAGTTCAGCTGCCCAAGGAGCTGCCATTACTATAGTTATAATTATGGATTTCATGTGCTCCTTCAGACCCCCTCGTGTGCCCCTGCTCCTCTGCTCAGACCACACTCCCCCATCTCACCAGTGCTCCCCAGTTTCGGGGGGAGAGGCTCACTGGGGTGTGGACATGATGGGAGGGGGTGACTTGGAGCCCTCTGCCCCATCGCAGGACCTGAGGGTTTGCCCTGGGTTTACTGGGAGCTCAATAAACTGAACCTCATTTCTCCATGGACCCCGTCCTGCCTCCCTGTCCCCTGCCATGGACCCCTGAGCACGGAGTGTTGAGGTTCCTGGGGGTTTTGTGCCCCCCAGAGCACGGGCACAGCAGGCTGTGACCTGGCCTGCATCCCTCCCATCTGCCCAGCCCAGCCCCAGCTCAGGCTGTGCCTGCCTTGGATCCCACTTGTGATTAGAAATGGCAATTCCAGGCTGGGAACTCTTAATAATGGTGCGCAGAGGAATGCCTGCAAGGCTAAATTGCTTCATTTGCATTGTCTTGGAATATTTTTGCATATCATAAAAACCCGTATTTTTGCTTTGCCCTTTTCCCCTTGCTCCCCTCCCTGCTGCTTCGTTGGGAACGGGGAGCACAGAGCCCGTGGGTCGGGTGCCCCACACGCTGCACGGAGCCAGGAGCTTTCCCTCATCCCATGCTGGGTTTCTGGAGGAGCTGGTGGTCCCCAAAAGCTGCCAGCTCAATTGCTGGCTGCTTCTGCAGCTCTCATCTCATGGGATCTGTGTCTGGTTGGTTTGGGACAGCAGGAACAGATCTAGGAATGGGGTGTTTGCTCTCCTGAAGGTCAGCTCTGTTTGCAGAGGGGACACAGCCACTGCCCAGAGAGAGGGAGCAGCCCCCAGCCCTTCACCTTCTCCCTTCCCACACAGGATCCCCACCACCCCCCTGACAGTGCTGGGAGTGCACCTGGGAACACCTGGGAGATGCCACCTCCCTCCTGGGCCACCAACGAGAGGGTGGGAGGTGTGGGACGCCTCTAGGACATGTCATTTCTCTGAGAACACCTTCAGCTTCTCCAGACTAACCCAAATATCTGCAGCCTGGCCGTGCATTCTCCCTGCCTGGCCGTCCTGCCCTCCCAGGCAGGAAGGAATTACCAGCAGGAAGGGCGGCCAAGCCCGGCTCAGTGTGCACTAACGAGCAGGGGGCTGATGGATGCTGCTGCACCGTCCTTCCCTGGAACAGAGGCCACGGGGAAAACACAGCAAAGCAGGAGGAAAATCGGCTGGAATCTAATTGTGGGGGCGGGGGAGATGCAGAGGGAGAGGCGAGGATTGATAGCTGTCTGCTCTGCTGCACCTTGGAGGAATCATTAACATCTGGTTAATTAGTTAAGGGCTGCTTTGCAAGTGTAAAGCTCTGCACAAGTGCAAAGGATAAATGGGATGATCTGGAGTGGCTGGAGATGGCACTCGAGGTGATGGAGGCACTTCAGAGGAGAGGGGGAAGAGAAAGGCACTGACAGCAGCAGGCGTGGAGCTGGGACTGGGATAAACTGCTCCAGTCTGGGCAGCACCAGGGGAATCAGGAAGGGCTCGAGTGCTGGTACCAGCCTTCTCCTTCTCCTTCTCCTTCTCCTTCTCCTTCTCCTTCTCCTTCTCCTTCTCCTTCTCCTTCTCCTTCTCCTTCTCCTTCTCCTTCCCTCAATCCTGCCCCCATGATGCTGCCTGCCAGAATTTGGGAGAGAGGGGACAACTAGAAAGCTTTTTGCCAACTCCATAACCAATAGCTCTCCTATTAAATAGTTAATACACTTCGATGTATTTTAATAAACTCCATTTAATGGCCATACATTAATTGTCTGATTAATTCCAATAAATCCTTATTTGAGATGCTTAATTTAGAGTGTGACTGATTGTCCTGTCACGGTTGGATTATAGAATTGTTGTCTGGAATGAGATACTTTGGAAGATACTGGACAAAGGCAGAAATCTGGGAACTTCTCTGGTAATTGAAAATCGCATCAGCGCGAGGAGCGCTGCCAGCAGCGGGCAGGGATGAGCATGTCCCAGGGGATGTGGGGGCAGGGATCTCACTTCCCCTGGGTCCCTGTGTCCTTAGCAGTGGGACCCCTGCCCTGCCTGAGCCCTGACCCCATTACCCACGTGGGGTGTGGGGAGGGGGCAGTGGTGGCACTGTGGGGACACGCTGGGGACAGGAGGTGTCTGCCAACAGCCTGGGGGGCAGAGGTGCCTCGTGTGACGGCCACCAAAGGCAGCAGGCCAGGTGGATTTGATAGTAATTTACTTAAAAGGGGAGGTGACATCGTTTAGGACCCGCTGGCTGCGTTATTGAATTTGCCAGCGGCTCCCCGAGGAGCGGGGGGAGCAGCAAAGGTCACCCCGTGTTTACACTCGGTGACATTTCTATGAAGAGCTGTCAAAGACCAATTTTCTCCCTCGCCCGTGGCAGCAGAAATGCCACCTGAGCTGTGCCCAGAGACACACCCTGCCCCCTCCCTCGCTGGGCCAGGGAGGTCCCTGGGACCCCCTGAGAACCCCTGGGGCCGAGCCTGCCCCCCCAGCCTTGGGGAATTTGGGGGTCTCTGGGGGCTGCAGCAGTTCAGGGAGCCCTGGCTCCAGCGACTATAAATTAATCAATTATCAACATAGACCTTTTCAAGCAAAATCTGAAATGCTGTGTTCAAAGCCCAGCCCCAGGTGCTGTGGTTTGATGTTTCACTGGCTCCTTTTCAGGAAAAATTAAAAAACTCAAAGCCAGCCCCTTCCCAGGAGCATGGGGATCAAATCCCCTCAGAGAAGCTCAGCCAGGAATTCCTGAATCCTTTTGCTTTCATGGCTGCTTCTCCCCCAGGTCAGTCCTGGTGTCTCACACCCCTTGCAGGGCCCCAAACCCCACAGCCAGGGCAGCCCCTGCCCCACCCCAGTGGGACCAGCACCCTCCTGGCATGCCACACACAGCACACAATTCCCAAAGCAATTCCCCACCCCAAGGAACGAGGAGGAAACCAAACACATCCCTCTTCCTTTTTTTTCCCACCTACAAATTCCAGATTTCACTTCAGCACAGGCTCAGCTTTTCAGGTGATCACAGCCCATGCGAATTTGTAATCACACAATTAGAAGTGAATTTGTAATCATACAATTATCCTCCCGCTAAATTAATATATTAAAACGTTCAAACAATTGTTCCAGTAATTAAACAGACAGATATTAGAGAAAATGAAGGCATTTTAGTCCTGCTCTCTGGAATGTGCTGACCTTTCCCCTTTCTTAGCTGCTACTCGGGTGGTGTAGGAATGATTGGATAATTGGATGGTTCGTGTTCTCCTGAAGTCACCAAAGCAGAAGGAAGACAGAACTGCCCCAAAGTTTCTATGGAGCCGTGACTGTGCTAATTAGAAAGTGCTTTTTTCCTCCTCCATCTATGGTTAAAATCTAGAAATTATCATCTGTAACAATTGTCACTGTCACCTCTAACCCTGGCGGTGCTGGTGAATGTGTCCCCTCTGACCTCTGCCATGCAGGGACACCGACCCACAATGGACATGGGTGTGGCAGTGCCACCCCTTGCTGCCTGGCCACCAGCCCTGGGCACTGCGGCCAGCATTCCAAAATCAGTGCAAATCAGGAATTCTAAAGGAAATGGGAATTCTGAGGGGGCACAAGAAGGTGGGAGGGAAAACAGACTGTGGAAATCTTCTGCTGTGCCTCTAGAATGTGCATTCACACACACTATGTACTCCTATTTATCTACCCAGCTATTTATCTGTCTGTCCATCTCTCTCCATTTAATCACCCATCTGTCTCTCTGTATACCTATATATCTGGGTTTTTTTCAGAACACCCGTTTTTTACCCCCTTTCCACCTCATTCTAGTGTATTTTTTCTGCTCCTATCAAGCTTAGAGAGGGATTTGGGACCTTTTCCAGGGATGCTGCCCACCATGGATGCCGCATTCCCTGCGTGTTCCCATCTGCAGGTGCTGCCCACCCATGCTGCCAGTATCCCAATTCCCTTTGCAATTGCCACGGTGAGGAACCTGTGTGGGATCCTTCCCTCACCTGGGAGGATTCCTCCTTCCTCCTGCAGCGTGAGAGCAGCCTGAGCCTGGAAGCCTCCAGCTCAAATGCGATGTGACACAACCTAATGGAGTAAATACAGGTACAACAGGCACTTCAGGTGCTCATAAACTATGTATTGTTGCTGTTTGGATGGTGCTGATGTTACTGCAGATGCCGTGTGAAGTCTGAAATAGGATCGTGGTGATTCCACCGCTCCCGTTCCCGGCTCCTTTCGCTGAGGGGAAATGGCTCAGCTGACACTCTGCATCCCCAGCTTTAAAATGTATTTATTGTCTCTAACATTCCATATGCCTTCAGGGACGCAATCCAATATCTCTGCCACAGGTGAGAGCAGCCAGCACACCGAGGGGAGGCAGGACAAGCTCCAGGAGCTGCAGAACTTGGTGATCCCGTGTCAGGGCTGGGCACAGGCCCTGGCTCAGGGTCCCCTCTGCAGCCACCTCCTCGTCCCCAAGGTCCCAGCCTGGTGCTCGGGGCTCTGGGGGTGCAGAACCCCAGGGGCTGCAGTTGGAGGGAGCACGAGGTGCCTGTGGGACAGTGGGGGGCCCTGGGGGTGCTGATAATGGCATTAGTTGCTAATTAATAGTCCTTATTTCGCTCTGTGGGGTGCCGAACCCAGCACTCAGCACTGCTCTGTCCCCAGGAAAATTCACTGACAAGACAGAAACAGCTTCAAAACATTGACAGAGAAATTGCTGAGGTAATGTTAGAACGTTTCAATAAAATAAACCTGTAAGAGCTGCCATTACTTCCCAACCGCCCTGCAGATCCTTGTTAACTTTCTGTGAATAATCCCGAGGAGCTCCCGGCCAGCAGCTGGAGTGCCAGGGACACTCATCAGGGATAAGAAGGACTGTGACAGTGGCGGCTGCCGGGGGAAACCTTGGCTCCTGGCGGCTCTGGGGGCACGGTGGCACCGCTCTGCAGTCCCCGTGGCTGGGAACGAGCCCAGCAAATCCTCCCCACCACGCCCTGAGCCCGGCACAGCAAGCCCTTCTCCTTCCACACACCCCGACCCCGAAGCTCTTCACCAGCTCCAATCCCCCGAATGTGGCATCTCCCAGGGATGAGGAGGATGATGCCGATGCTTTTGGGGCCCAGCCCTGAGGGTTTTTGTGGCTTAGCCAGAGGACAGGGATGCCCAGCAAGTCTGCAAGCCAAACCAACCCATGGAGGGGCGAGAAGCGTTTGGGAAGGACCCCGAGGCTGCAGCCAGGACAGGCAGAGTGGTTCCACACAGCCTCCTGCTGTCGTTACCATGTGATTGCCCTCGTTGTGTGCTTCCCACTCCCGTTCCCGTCCCGGCACCGGAGCCGGCAATGAGAGCTTTGATGGCTCATCTGCTCCGCGCCCGCCGCAACGGCTCCGCTCTGCTCCCACCGTCCCCACCCGCGGGCTCCCCGGCCGGAGGGGACACTGGGGAGTGTGCCATGGCCCGTCCCGCCCCTCCTGCGGGTGGCACCTGTCCCTGGCTCCTGTGCTGGCGGTGGGCAGCATCACCGCGGCCGGGGCACGCCCCGGGGATGTCCCCGCACAGCCCCGCCGGGCCGCGCTCCGGACACCTGCACAGGTGAGCTCCCGTGTGCTCGTACGGGAGTTCTTGGCACGGCTGGGGAGCTGGAGGCAGCCCCTGAGACTGAAGCCCACTAAATACACGGTGTCAGGTGTAATTGCACGGTACCGGGAGGAAGTGGCGAACACATTGGCATGGTTACGGAACACTCGGGGGAGTCTCAAATACAGGTTTGTTGGTATCGGATCCCAGGGAAAGAAGCCAAGTCTGACTGTTGAGGAAAACAAGTGGATGTGCTGTAGACTGGTTATTCATCTCTGCTCCTGTAGCTCTCGGATCAAATAACAGGCTCCTCTCCCGTTGTAACGGAGCCTGCTATCTCCTGGAGCCTTCCCTCTCCCCGGAGCCCCGCCAGGGCTGCGGGAATGGTGGGAGCAGCAAACCGGAGCCAGCAGCAGGGAGATGCCATCCCTGGGCTGAGTGGCCCTGCCTGTCCTGCCTCCTCCCTGCTGCTCCACTCCTCAGCTCTCCCCTCATTCAGGAAAGCAGCCACAGGTGGGCACGGGCCCATCCTGCCGGGCACTGCTGTAATCCTCGGGAGGGACCCAGGTTCAACGAGGTTCTAAATCAACCCCTGGGGGCTCAGACTGGTCTTTGGTGCTTTCTCCAAGGTCAAGCCATGACTGCAGAGCCAGGAGCAGAGCCAGAAGCATCCACCTCACCTTGAGCATCCTCCAGTGAGCTCCTGATTCCCCTTTCCTGGGAAGCACCAGCGGGCAGCAGCATCTTGGAGCAAGGAGCTGTTGGACACCAATCTCACTTGGGCTGGTGCCAGGGACACTGAGGCAGAGGGGATCTGCTGTGCCCATCCATGCATCCAGACCCAGCTCCAACAGGTGCCACGGCATTCCTGGCTGCCATCTGGCTGGTACAGAGCTCCTATTAAAATGGAGCTGTGGCTTCCTAAGTGAAATATTGATGAAGAAGGCCTGAAGCGAGGGATGGAGTTGCCTGACTGTATTTCCTTCCCATTTTTAATAGCTCACCACTTCATGCCAGCAAGACTACAGTGTGTTATTTGGCTCTTGATGAAAATTATTCCAATTGGGGAGGGAGCCTGTCATTTGCATCTTGAATAAATAGGTTTTAACAAGAAGGGATCTGTTTAATGGAGAGATTTGGGGAATTCAGCCTGAATCCTGCCTGACTTGAGGTCCCGAGACAATAATTGGGATGAGCAGAGTAAAGCAGAGAGCTCTTCATGGGACCAGACAGCATATGAGGGCTTCAGCAGAAATTGAACCATACAACTCTGTCAGTGCAGCTAGAATGGGAAATGGGATGTTTATAGGCCTGGGAATTGGCACTCCCTGCACAAATTGTGTATTGTGTGTAATTATCTGGCCTGCCTTGGAATGAGGGTGGCTGGAAATTAAGAGACATGATCACACTGAGCAGGGATTTCCCTGCTCAGCACAGCACAGGCTCAGCTCCTGCCCGGTTCCTGGGCAAAGGCAGAGCCAGGGGGGTCCTCACAGGAAGGCACCACTTGTGGGGGCCCCACAATGTCCCATGTGTCCCTGTCTGGGGATGGGGACCCTCCTGGGAGCAGTTCCAGTGCTCCCCAAGGAGCCTTTGCTCCCACAGGAGGGCCCTGTGCCACCACCCTGTGCCACCACCCTGTGCCACCATCCTGTGCATCACCCTGTGCCACCACCCTTTATCCCCTGGACATTCCAGGCTCCCTGAAAGATTGTGCTGGTGAAAGATCTTGTTTTACCACCCCCCTCACAGCCCCTCTGGAAGCAGAGTGGGAGCAAACAGGAGAAACAGCTGGAAATGGTCACATTTTTTCCTGGGTGAAGGGACGAGTGGGAGCTCCCACAGGAGTGTGGGTGCCTTGGTGGTGCCGTGTCCTGAGGCTGAGCCACACTGTGCTGGGAGCACAGCACAGGGACTACAGCTCCCACAAGTCTCCCTGGCAGCACAGCCCCTGCAGAACACTTCCATTTTTGGCTGTAATATTTTGGCTTTGGGAAAAAAAAAAAAAAAAAAAAAAAAAAAAAAAAAAAAAAAAAAAAAAAAAAAAATTTTTTTTATACAAGAAAAAAAAAAAAAGTGCTTTTTGATTCAAAGTGAAGAATCTGAAGCACAAACTGCTGCTATTTGCAAATAAAAGAGTAAAAAAACCCCTCTGTTAGAAAACAGTGGGTGCAGTGATTGTCAGCAGCTCCAAAACAGATCATATTCCTGCTCAAATTGCTGCAGGTTGACGAGGAAGGATGGGGATGTGTGGGATGAGGGGATTAATGAGAATTTAATTTTTAAGGCTGTTTTAAAGCGGGCTGGAGGGATGGTGGAGCTGCGGGAGCCAGAACCTCCAGCAGAGCAGGGCTGGGTGCTGAGCAGGGCTGGGCACTGCCCTGGCTCCCGAGGGCTGCCTTCCCCACAGCTGAGTGCAGCAGTGCAGGAGCAGCTCCAGAGATGTTCCACTCCCCCTGTCAATGTGTACTTGGGGAGTCCTTAATCCACGGGTCGCTGACGTGATAAACAATAATGTCTCTTTTGGAGCTGTTACGACTTATCATCTTAATGGGCACTTAGGGAGCCTTTAATTGGTGATTTGTGCATGCACTGTCACAAAATTTTAAAACACATTTACCATCATTTCCGGGGTGTTTTAGAAGCACCAGTTCACTACACTGAGAGATGAACAAGCAAGCCTACCTGGAGTCCCCTGCCCCGCCTGCTCGCCTGCGGCGCCAGGCTCCGTCTCGGGAAAGGGCTCTTGTGCCTTTGTAAAACCAAAGGCAGTGGCACCAAGAAGTTCCTCTGGCCAAACTGCTCAGGCAGCAAGCCCAGCAGGTCCTGGGGGGGTCGTGGTTTGCCTCTCCAGCAGCAAACTGGTCCTGCAAGGGATTCCCTATGGTGTCGGGAGCTCAGGTTGAAAAGCCATAATGCCAAGAGCTCTACAAACATCCATCCCAAAGATCCCAACCCTCGTATTTGGGGTTGAGTAGCAAACTAAAGAAACATTCCTTACTACCAGGAGCTCTCCCTGCTCTGCCCACCCTGGGGCAAAGGGTTGAACTGGGGAACAGCTCCTGCCCTCACACTGGGGTCACTGGTGAGCTGAGCCACCTGTGGCAGCGCAGATCCCAGAACTGCAGGTTCACCCCCAGGAGCAGCTCACCCTCATGGAGACATTCACCCCACGGACACCAGACCCCACCCCAGGGCCCCCAGCAGGGCTGGCTGTGGGACCCCAGCACCCTCCAGCACTGCGGGTGCTGCTCCCAGGGCGGGGAGCACCGGTGCTGGGAGAAGCCGTAATTAACGGCACCTGTCACGGCTGTCAAGTTCTTCATCATTAGGAGTAAAGCATGTCAATACCTAATTAAAATTCTGCTGATTTTTGAAGCAGTGCTTCCTAACGAGAGCTCCCGTCTGCAGCGATGGATCCGCTCAGCCCGGTGCCCTGGCTGTCTCCAGGTGAGTTCATGTCTCACTCTTCCCAGCTCTATTTTTTCCCTTCCTCTCCTCCCAGCCCGGCTGGCTCCAGGAGCGGATGGAGCCAGAGGACTGTAACTGATGGAGTTTCCATAGCAATGCTCTTCGTCACCGCTGTGCCATTTCCAGCTCTGCCTCCAGCAGATCATACTCCACTCTCTGTTGATCCAAGGAGCTGGCTGGGAGCAGCCCAGAGAGCTCCTGGCACCCAGAGCCAGGCAGAGCTGGGATGGGCACTGCCTCACCAGCCACCAACACCCAGGAATGCATCCTGGTTCTCTCAAACCCTGCCAGCACATGTCCTCAACCTGCAAGGAAACGCCCAGGACGAAAGAATGGGATCCAGGGCTGACCCTGCTGCAGTCCCTGCAGGGAGCTGGGCACTGTGGTCACCCCTTTGTCCCCATCCCCTCTGGCAGGTGGGGAGGGGGGATCAGGAGCAGCTCCGAGGGGTCCCTTACACGTGTTGCATGTCACACGTGCTCAGCTGAACACGCTGGAATAAGCAGGGGCTTCCAGGGAATGCTGAGTGCTGGATATTGTCCTGCCAACACGAGCTCGTTGGGCTGAGCATCATTTGGCAGCTAGGGAGGGAAAGAGGCTGATAGAGTCTGAAAAATTCATTGAAACGTTGGGTTCCAGCCAGAGAGAAAACATCGCTGAATGGCAACATAAAAGGAAATTGTCCCATAACATTCCGAGAGCACTTCAGTATTTGTCCTCTTTATTTTAAAGTGTCGAGGATCTTTGGGAAACACTCTGGAATGGGACTTTTATAGATGGTCTAAATTAAACTTCACTTAATATTATAAGCAATAAATCCTGATTGTCAGGTTTTGTTTAGCGGGTATAAAAATGATTGGTGGGAGCTGTAGCTTTTCCTGAGACTGGAAGATCAGTGTTCTCACTGTGCAGTCTGTCCCCAGCTGCGAGACGTGTCCCCAGCAGGAGAGACATATCCCCAGCCCCAGGCACATCCCAGTGGCTCCACAGGCACCTATCCCCCGTGCAGGTCATCTCCACATTCCAATCCTGCAAAAAGATGGGACAGGAGGCTCCCAAACTTCTGGGACAGATGTATGTTTTCATGTGAGTCCAGGAGCTGGAGCTTTGAGGAAACCAAGAGGAAGACCCCAAGCAGCCACAGGCTTTGGAGACTCTGAGAGGTACAGGAGACTGGGACCTGCTTTCTGGATGGGGCTGAGTGTATCAGGGAAATTCCCCAGACACCACAGCCCAAGGACTCCCCTGGTGGGAGACAAGTAAAACAAATGAGAGCATTGAAATGGGAAATGTCTTTCCTTGCTCGAGATTTCTGCCCACTGTGGTTTGACTGGAGTTAAGGAAGTACATTTGGTCATTTTATAATGTGGGTTTTTTAAAAAAACTCTCTCAGTATCTCTGAGTTTGTTCACCTGCCTCTTGAGTCCAAAAGCCTGAGTCCCTTTGCATGGGGACTGAGCTGGTTACTGTGGCTGTGTCACTGTTGTCCCCAGCTGCCTTTCCATGGAAAGGAACTTTCAGGAATATCTCCGTGGAAAGGAATTTTCAGGAATTTCTCCATGGAATGGAATTTCCAGAAATTTCTTCATAGAAAGGGTTGTCAGACATTGGAAGGGGCTGCCCTTCCAATGGTGCAGTCACCACTTCTGGAGGTGTCCAAGGAATGACTGAATGTGGCACTTGGTGCTCTGGTCTAGGAGATAAAACAGGGATTGGGCACAGGTTGAACTCGATGGCCTCGGAGGGCCTTTCCAACCTGAATGACCCCAGGATTCTGGAATTCTGATTCTGAGCAAGTGCAGTGCTGGCACCCTAGCGAGGGGAGGGGGCCTCATTTTTCTGGAGCCTGCCCAGCAGCATCTGCCAGCAGCCTTTAAAATGATAAAACCCAATTTAGTGCTGTTTATGACGGAGGAATAAGAGAAATCATGTAACAATTACAGGAGATTTACCCCCTTCTATATATTTGGGCTGAAGGTGGCATTTCCAGCGACATCCCAGCTGCGCTGCCGGGCCACGCCACGGCAGAGGGGATGCTATTTCAGGAGAGAGATCTTTAGGTGCAAATTGATTTTGCCATGAATATTTATGCAGCGTGCGAGGCCGCGCGCGTGTGCGGCGGGGCAGGGGGAGGGAAATGCGGGGCTCGGCGTGGGATGCCGGAGCAGCCGCTCGCCCTCCTTTCGCCCGGAATAACAATTGGAATATTTACAATCTCCCCGTGGCCGCGGTGCTGGCGGGGAGGGGTGTTCCTGGAGCCGGGAAGGCCGCGGGGCGGCGGCAGGGCTGGCCCTGCGGCTGATTTGGAATGCTCAGAGCATCCCTGCGCCGCGCGCAAGAAACCCGGGAAAGACAAGAAAAATGAAGGCAGGCGCAATCTCATTTTCTGAGGGCTGCAAGTCAGCCAGGAAATGGCTATTATTCCATCGACACTGTCGGTATTAAGTTATTTCCTTCACTAAATACGAGAATGTTCATGAATATCTATTGAGTTCCAGGTACTGGCGGCTCCCAGCACTGCGGCTCGCTGATTGTGGCTTTATATTCCTCCGACAACACACCTCAATCTCACATTGAAGTGAAAGACAATAGTATTTTAAATTGGTTAATAAATCTCTAGATTGATGCTCCTGGAAGGCCCAGGAACTTCATCTCTATTACACGAATAAAAGTGATAACATTTTAACCACTGAAGTGCTAGGAATTTGGGAAGCTCCTTCCCGACGCCCTTCAGGGCGGCCGTGTCCCCACAAAGGGGACACGAGGCAGGGGCGGCCACCACGGCGCTGCCTTTGGGGGCAAAGTGCTGGCTTTGGAGCCAGGAATCCTGTCCAGGCAGGATGAGGTGATCACCCTGGCTTGGCTCCTTCAGCCTCCCTCAGGCCTCTCCTGTGGCCCATATAAGGAGTGGAAAATTCCCCTTTTAACACCAAAATGGAAGCTGGCCCCTGGCCCTGCTGGGAGCCTTATTTGGCTCTGGGGATCCCTGTGCCCTCGCAGCCCTTCCCGGAGGAAACGCACGGACACGCCGGGCTGACCCCGGCCACCACGCCGTGCAGGTGCCACCTGTGCCACATGTCTGTGCGTGGCTGGCACACACACCAACACACAGGCTCACCGTGGCGGTGACACACGTGCTGTCACCATGGCGGTGACATGTGCACACACACACGCACATTGTCACCATGGCTGTAGCACGCTCAGTGTCACCATGGCTGTGACACACACACACGCTGTCACCACGGCTGTGACACACACAGTGTCACCATGGCTTTAGCACACACGGTGTCACCATGGCAGTGACTCACACACACACACACACACACACACA
>VZRH01002683.1:86939-107288 GCA_013397555.1 Urocynchramus pylzowi | reverse complement strand
CTGTCACACCCACACACACCCACTCCCACCCCCACAGTCCCGGCTGGCCGCCCGGCCCCGCGGCTCCCCCGCCGGCCCCGCTCCCCGGGGCTCCCGTGTCCCCACCCCGCGCCGGCCGGGGCTGAGCGGTGCCCGAGCTGCCGCTGAAATGTCAGCGGGCAATTTTCCGCTCCTCTCCTCCTCACATCCCCCTTTGTTCGTGTGCTGGGAAGCAGAGCGTGATCCCTGGCGGGTCCCGGCGGGGGCAGGTGCGGGACGTGGCCCCCGGCTCGTGGTGCTGCCGGTGCCGGGCACACACTGAGCCCTGCCCCGTGCTCACCCCGGCGCCAGCACCCAACAGAATTCGGAAGAAATAAAGTCCTCTTACTTCTGTGAATTCTTATAAATTATAGGGAGATGAGAATATTTTAATATCAACCAGAGTATTTCAAGTACAAAGAGCTGTTCTGAAAATGTATTGAATATTTTTCCACTGATGTTTAGTGTCTGTAAGATTCCTCGGGGAGTTTACAACAAGTGGAATACTTAAGGATATAGTGCCATAGGTTCTTTCAGTATTTTCTTTTCAAGGAAAGTAACCTCTGAATTATCTAGGAAGTACATGAACAACATGAAAGGAAGATTATGCACAGAAAGAAAAAAATATGCAGAGAATTCAATTATGCAAAAAAAGTGATGTGCTTTGCTTAATTCCCCAAACACATCCCACGCAGTAGTCACGGCAGCAGCCCTCTGTGCATGCAGACGAGGTTTCCAGGTCACCCTCCCTGGCTCTTTCTGATCCTTGTTCCTTGTTCCCACTGCTCTGTATTGCAGGGCTGACAGGATCAGTGTTCGTTTCTGTCCTTCTCCTGTGCTGGGCTGGGGCAGAGGACCCAGCAGCACCCAATTCTGGAGAGCCTCCAGGTGGAAAATACCCCCATTTCTGGAGCTCTGGCTCTGGGGATCCAGGGCAGAAGGGTCACAAGTCCCTGGATGGGAGGGGAGGTGCTGGGGGTTCCCTGTCTGGCTGCCCCATCCTTATTTCCAGCTCTGAGGCTCTTCCCAAAGCTGCCCCGGCCAATTTGGAAGGTTTATTTTCCAGCAGGCAGCGCAGTGCCGGCTCCCAGCCTCCAGCACAATGCCCATGTGCTGCAGCTGAGGAGCTGCTCTGGCTTTTGGGGACCCTGGCACCCCCGACTGCCCTCCCTGCTCTTGGGAAGCACCACACTGAGCAGCCCTGGGATTGCTCTGTGAGGGGGCTGAGAGCCTGGCACAGGGTGCCCAGGGAAGCTGTGGCTGCCCCTGGATCTCTGAAGTGACCAAGGCCAGGTTGGACAGGGCTTGGAGCAACCTGGAAGAATGGAAGATGTCCCTGCCCATGATTGGGGTGGAGTGAGATGAGCTTTAAGCTCCCTTCTAACCAAATCCAGCCCGTGTTTCCAAGATTCCACCAACTTCTGCCAATGGAGGGACGCTGCAGAGCCTGGCAGGGTCCCCACCTCCCCAGGCAGGCTGAGCCCAAGGACTTCTCCTGGCCCTGTGGCAGCCAGCACGGAGTAATTCCCAGCTGGCACTGCTGGGGCTGCGTGGCTCTGGGCTCATTCCTCTGCAGACACTGCCACTCGCAGCCCTGCGGTGGCACAGCCGCCGCTCCTCCCGCCCGGCGTCCCGCGGTGCCACGCTCCGGGACCACCGGGGAGCATCCCTGCCCCGGGGCAGGGCTGTGCCCGCTCCCCGCTGCTCACAGCTGGGGCACAACCTTCTGGAACCATCCGCACAAGGATGGGCAGGGTGGCGGGTGCAGGGTATGGGGCACCTGGAAAAGGGGGAACCAATTCCCTGCCACCGCTGCCAGGGCCGGGCCGAGCTGGCACAGGGATGTGTTTGTTTGTTTGTTTGTTTGTTTGTTTGTTTGTTTGTTTGTTTGTTTGTTTGTGGGCCCATTTGTTGATAAATTTGCATTGAGTCTTGGAAAAAAAAAAATAAAGTATCTTCTCCAAATTGAATGACACGAATTATTCCAACCCAGCTCACTAATTAAGACCACATTAGCAGCCCAAATTTGTGATAGGTCAGCAGCGGACTTGGCGCAGTGGTTTAATTTAATGATTTCTTGCATTACTTTGTTAATCATCTTTAGTCTGATTTAATTTATGCCAGTGTGACTATCCTAATTTCTAATTAAGGCATTGATGGCAGGGACACCACCACCACCACCCCCCCCAAGAATTCCAATCACGGATAGAGCAGAAAGAATCCAGGCTCTTATCCCAGGGCGGGTGGGGGCTCCTCCTCTGGCCCACAGCCCCACGTCTGCTCCAGCTGGGATTTTTCCCAATGTTCCCATGGCTGAGCTGACCCCAAGGTCCCACAAAACTCAGGATCCTGCTGGAAGGTGCCACCACTCTGGGATCGCTGTTCTGTTGGGAAGCGTCAGCACGGGCTTGGCCACAGCAAATCCGAGAGTTTGCAGGGGAGAACATCTGCTAATGCAAAACATTTATGCCAGTCGATATAAATTTATTTAGTGCAATAAATGACATAATTGAATTTTTATCTCCTTAATATATTTCCCTAAAATAACGAAGATTTGGAGTGTCCCTGGCCCACAGATGTCTTTCATGGGGACGTATTTCCTGTACTATTACACTTGTATAAATCTGACATTTAAACAGTTTAATAAATGAGCAGTTGTTTGACTTGTTTCACTTTCAATACATTCTGCTGGATTAATAAAATGTATTTCAAAAGGAAGCTCGATAGAACACGCTATAAAAATTCGTGATTTATTAGCGATACATTTGCTATTAGTAGGGACAGATACTCAAAATGTCATTAAGGTTAAAATAATAATCAATCAAACTAATTAGACCCTATTTTTCATATGCAAATATAATTAAGCATCCATTTCTCAATAACTTTAAAGAGAATTATTGAAGCTGCAGAAAGTGTGCTGAGTCCTTACTTGAGCTAATGAAATGGCAGCGCCCTCCCTGCATATGCAAACAAAATTGATTAACTGCTCTGAGCTTGGCTTAATAACCCAGGAGGGGCTGGGGGAGCAGGGCCGAGGCCTGGGGGTGTCACTGCCATGCCCACCCCCCAAATTCCTTCTTCCCCAGGAGCTGGGCTCAGCTGGGATGTGGGATCATGGCACGGATCCCGCAGGTACCACCATCTGCAGCCCTGCCTCACCCGTGTTTGTGGATGTTTTCTCACCCTGACTGGTTTTTTTCCCAGGGAAAAAACACCATTTTGTTATGAGAAGGGTTAATAAGAGATGTTTATTTATGAACTCGGCATATTACTGTTGCATAATTTGAATACAGTGCTATGAGCTTTTTTTATTGCCTGCTATAATTTCATTTTTAAAGCTTCCCCTATGCCATACTTTACAAATGATATCGCAAACAAGAAATAAATTCTGTTTTGCAGCTGTGCTAACTATATTTACCCATGGGATACACTATTTTGTCCTTGACATAAATCCCCCGGGATTTCACTCGGAATTACTTTGGCACACCGCATTCCCTGCATCAGGGTATTGTGCACCGAGTCTATCACCGGGCTCTGGCGGAGCCGCCGGATCGCTGCCGAGAGAAAGAGGCACTTGTTTAGCATATTAGCATGAAAATCAGTCAACTCGCACATTAACGATTGTCAGGGAACCCGGGAGAGGGAAATAAGGGAAATAACTGCGGATTAAACCAGCAAGGATCCCCCAGGCAGCAGCGGGAGGGGGCGGGGAGCTGTGCCCTCCAGCCCAGCACACCCTGAGCATCACCCGCTGCTGTTCCTCCCCTCGTCCACCCCTGGCTGGTGTGCCCAAATACCCCCGTCCCTCTGCAGGGCAGGGGGTCCTCTAGCTGTACGTGAGCCCACTTTTAAGGTTGTTTCCCAGGATTTGGAGGTTTTTCCTTCTGCTGCCCCGCTGCAAACAGGCAGGTCCTGCCCTCCTGCACAGCCTCAAGGTGCTCAAACCACCTCTGCATCCAGGTCCTGCTGCTGACTGGGGCCTCATTCCTGCCGGTGCCAGGCTCCAGGACGGCAGGTTTAATGGAATTCAGCCCCCCCCACGCCGGGGGAGGCACTGGAGCTGCCAGGGAAGGGGGTCTGAGCCTGGCACGGGAGCCTGGCGGAGCTGACAGTGTCAGCAGGTCTCCGAGGACAGGCGAGCTTGTGTCGATCGCGGAGCGTCAGGTTCTCGTGTCACCGCGCTACGGAGCTTGATGGCACTTAATACACCATGACAAGGTGTAACATCAGAAATGGAACACAAAATGAGATCAAACGGCGTCCTGCTCCCCAGAGGGCCCGATCAAATCCGAGGCATGGAGATTTGAAGGGGGAAAAATAATGCAAACTCTCCCCTCCACTGAAACCTTTAGAATCCCATTAGCCTGGGCAGCCACAGCCGGGCTGGGCTCCCGTGGGGAGGGGGATGTGGGACCTTGGGGTGAAGGTCTCACCCCATCCCTGCAAGCCACAGGGCCTGAAGACCTCCCAAGCACTGGCCTTGCAGTGGGGAGCAGCTCCAGGCTCCTGCTGGAGTGAGGACAGCCTCAGCTCCTGGGGCTGGGAGTCAAACCACAATCCTGTCCCCTCACAGGGACGAGGAGGGTGACCCCAAGGAGGGGATCCCCAAAACGAAGTCCTGCCCCACTTTTCTGCTTTTCTGGATGTCTGCAGGCAGAAGCTGATCCCACAGGCACTGTCCAGAGAAGGTGTTTCTTGGGAACCTAATGGCAGGTTCTGACCCTACAGACAGGTTCCTTCAGGAAAGCAGGTTCAGGACAGAACACCTCAGGGAAGCTAAAAGAAGGACAATTTTTCACATATCTCAGCATTTCTGAGAAGAGGAAAGAAGCCATTTTTCAGCAAAGAAGAGCTCTTTTCATTTGGAAAATGTTAACCAGATGTTCCCAAAGCAAGTACGTCATGGAAAGAGTGACTGGGGTCCCGGGCTGGGACTAGCCCTGGCCCCAGGGAGCTGTGGGGCTGTGCTGTGGGGCTGCTGGGGCTGCAAACAAAGGCAGATGGGCCTGGGAAGGCACCAGTTCCCAGTGCCCCTGGCCTGGGATGGACAGTGGGGTCACAAACACCTGAGATTCAGGGCAGGGCACGATTTTTCCCCTACAAATGGCCATTGCCACCACATCAGCAGACACCTGCAGAGGAATGTGTGCGTCCCTCCACTCCTGAGCCACATTCCAAAGGAGCCTGTGGTGCTTTGGGAGTGGGCCAGCAGCACCAGAGCCCGTTAGTGCAAATTAGGAGCAAACCCAGAGCATCCAACACTCCCTCCCTTGGATTTCTTCCTGGTGGCAAAACCTAAATCCAATCAGGACAGAAGGCCGAGGCAGCATCTAAACGAGAGGCTCAGCACTGCACAGGGCTGTGCAGTGGGGAAATGAGGAGTTTTCAGCCTCTGGCTGCACCCAGGGCCATGAGAATCAGCAAATCATTAATAGTCCTGAACCCCCGCGAGCAGCCCAGGGGAGAAACCTGCCAGAGGAGTCTCCTGTGCTGAGCCAGCCTCTGCCATGTCCCTGCTGGTGGCACCGGGTCCCCTGACCCCTGCCCGCCCCAAGGGACAGCAGCACAGACCAGGGGGGATGATGGGGATGAGCTGGGACCCAAACTGGGCAGAGGAGCTGCCAGGTTAATGCTGCAATTCCCAGATGTTGTCTGTTTATAATGAATAATGGTCAGAGCTGGTTTTCCTTCGGGTGCCTCAGTGTGTCCTTCTCCCACCCATCCACGTTTGCACCATCTCTCTTCTTGCTCTCCAGGGTGTCTGGCACAGGCTGCCCAGAGGAGCTGTGCCTGCCCCATCCCTGGAAGTGTCAAAGGCCAGCTTGGATGGGCTCTTCTGCTGCTGCTTCTGCTCCCAACAGCCCCCAGCCCCACCCTACACAGCCCAGGACGCTCCAGCAGCATTTCTGGGGCCCATTTCCACAAGCTTCAGGAGCAGCAGCACCCACCCTGCTCCAGGACAGGGGAGTGCAGTGGGGTGACCCAGGGACCCACTGGATCCCTCAGCAGATGGTGTGGCAGAGCTCCAGTTCCTCTGGGAGAAGGTCTGGGAGATGGATGCCTGCTGGGGTGGGCTCCCACCATCATGTGTCTCCATTTCCTCACTAATATACACAATTAATAAACTTAATTACACGTAAAATTGCGGCAGCTGAAAAATGAGTGCAATTCCTTCTCCTCCAGCGAGGATGAGGGGTGCAAAGGTGTCCCTGCAGCCCCCTTTGTCCTCAGGCAGGCCCCTGTCTGGCTCTCCTGGGAAGGGACACTTCTTTGTGTCTGTGCTGTGCAGCTCCTGCATGAAGTGATCAGTTCCTGTGTGCTCAAGGATTAAATGAGCCCGTGAGGCAGAACCTGGTCCTGTGCAGGCACGCTGATCCCTGGCACCATCAACTGATCCCTGACACCCTGAACGGATCCCTGACACCCTGCACGGATCCCTGACACCCTGCACGGATCCCTGACACCCTGCACGGATCCCTGACACCCTGCACGGATCCCTGACACCCTGCACGGATCCCTGACACCCTGCACGGATCCCTGACACCCTGCACGGATCCCTGACACCCTGCACGGATCCCTGACACCCTGCACGGATCCCTGACACCCTGCACGGATCCCTGGCACCCTGAATGGATCCCTGGCACCATGAACTNCTGGCACCCTGCACTGATCCCTGGCACCCTGAATGGAGCCCTGACACCCTGAATGGATCCCTGACACCCTGCACTGATCCCTGACACTCTGAATGGATCCCTAGCACCCTGAATGGATCCCTGGCACCCTGCACTGATCCCTGACACCCTGAATGGATCCCTGGCACCCTGCACAGGTCCCTGGCACCCTGAATGGATCCCTGGCACCCTGCACTGATCCCAGGGCTTGGTGCCTTGCTGTCTGTCCGGTAGAGGGACGGGTGCCCGCAGGAACAGCGGGGCTCTGCAGGGCTCTCCCTCCCGGTGGGGCTGTGCTGGGAAGGCAAGAGGGACACCCGGCTGTGTCACTGTCACCTCGCACAGGGGCGAGCAGCCCGTGTGCCGGGAGGGTCCGGAGCTCTTCATGGACCAGCGTCTCCAGTCACCTCACCCGGAGGAGAAGGGGTTAATGGCTCCTCTCGATGCCGCAGCACTAAAGTTCATTACTTTTGCTAATTGCTTTGGAGCCGGTGGTTCAGCAGCTCGTGGGAAATGCGTGCCTGTGTGATGGGTTCATCACCCCGGTTTGTGCCGGGTGCAGGGAAGGGGCTGCACCCCAGCCCCCGGTGACAGGCTGGGGACCCCTGTCACCAAGCGGGACAGGAGACACGGGGTGTCCCCGTGCCTGCCCGGGGCCGCAGAGCGCTGGTCCCAGCCCCCGAGGCTGCAGGGCCCTGCTGTGGGTCCGGAGCTGCCGTGTGGCCGCAGCCCGGGGCCACCACGGGGGGCGAAGGGGCTCAGGAGGCAGAGGCAGGGCGAGGGTTTCCACTCCTCTGGTCTTCCGAGCACGAAGGTGGGTGCTGCGGGACAAACTAAACACACCCCGCTGATGCCGGTGACACCGGAGGAGCGTCGCTTTCCCAGGTAAAGGATGTGGCCATAAGTACTTTACAACCATATGGCGATTATGTTTAATAAAGGACATTTTCTGTAATTAAAGAGTTTTATTAAGGCATTATTAGCCCTTTAAGTTGAAAAATAGCTGAACAGAGGTGTAATAGAGGTGCTAGCATCTGTATTGGGTGAGCAGATGGAGGGAAGCTCCACCCTTGTGCCGAGAGCCGCGGGGCTTGGCTGGCAGCGGTGGCATGTGGCACCTCGTGTGTGCCACCGCCGGGCAGCTTCGGCCACGGCGGGTCCTGCTCGCTGCCGGCTCAGGACAGCGCCACGCTGGTCCCCCGATGTGTGAGGGGGCTGAGGCTGGCACCTTGCCGGCACCCACAGCTCCCGGAGCCGCGGGGACACCGCCGCGCCGCTCCCGCTTCCCTCCCCGTGCCGTTCGGGGAACGCAGCGTGCCTCCTCTGGGCACATCAGCCCGGCAGCCTGCTAGGAGGGCCCTGGCTGCTGCCTCCGCCTGGAAATCAGGATTAACGAGACGGCGGAGGGAGCTCCGAGCCCGGCGCGGCTCTGCTGGCAGCCCGTGCCAGGCTGGCAGCGGGGGCTGCCTCCGTGCCCCCGGGCAGTGGCGGTGCCAGCACGCTGCCCTCGCCCTGTGTGGCCCTGGGTCCTCTGCTGAGGGGCCAGTGCTGTCCCACAGCCTGTGCCACCACTGCCCTGGCGGTGCTGGGGGTGCCTGGCACACAGGCTGGCAGAGGCTGGGATCCTGCTTCAGCCGGCTCCCGGCAGCCACAGGGGCAGGCAGGAGCATCCTCTTCAAAAAAGGGCTTTGGCTTTGGCAAGGACCACGGCAGAGACCTGCTCTGGCAGCAAAGGTCTCCCTCCAGCTGCCCCCTCTCTCTGGCACTCACCATGCTGTCAGCCTGGCACTGCCCTGGGAAGGAGGTGGGGATGGAGCCCTGGGCAGAGCTGCCCGTGCCCCGCTGTGCCCTCGCTCTGCAGCTGCAGCTCCTGCAGCACCCCGGGGGCAGCTCTGCAGCCGTGGGGAGGGGCAGGCTTCGTGCCAGACCCCAGCTCTGGAAAAAAGGAGCCGTGGGCACTGCCAGGGGCTCGTGCCAGCGCTGACCAGAGGGGAGGGAGCCGTGACATTGCCAGGAAGGTTTTTTTCTCCATCTGAATTTGCGCGGCCTGTCCTCTAATCATTTGTACGTTATCCATCATCCCCTGCCTCCTGTCCCTGCTGTCGCACAGCTCCAGGCAATCCATCTTACAGTTAAAAAATTGTCTCTCTTACACAGGGGCTTTCAAACAAGACAAATAGAAAGAATAAGATCTGCTATTGAGGTGCTGTGTACAGGGTGAGATACACAAAGCAGCGGGTAAAAGATCCCATCTGATCGGCGAGAGCAGATCCACGGCGCTGTCAGCGTGCCATGGTCCCCCCAAGGGGGACAGGCAGGGTTCACACTCCCCTGTGGCACAGTCCTGGGATCCAGGCAGGGTTTGGGCCCAGCTGGATGGCACCATCTCCTCTGTGGCACAGTCCTGGGGATCCAGGCAGGGTTTGGGCACAGTCCTGGGGATCCAGGCAGGGTTTGGGCCCAGCTGGATGGCACCATCTCCTCTGTGGCACAGTCCTGGGGATCCAGGCAGGGTTTGGGCCCAGTCCTGGGGATCCAGGCAGGGTTTTGGCACAGTCCTGGGGATCCAGGCAGGGTTTGGGCCCAGCTGGATGGCACCATCTCCTCTCTGGCACAGTCCTGGGGATCCAGGCAGGGTTTGGGCCCAGTCCTGGGATCCAGGCAGGGTTTGGGCCCAGCTGGATGGCACCATCTCCTCTCTGGCACAGTCCTGGGGATCCAGGCAGGGTTTGGGCCCAGTCCTGGGATCCAGGCAGGGTTTGGGCCCAGCTGGATGGCACCATCTCCTCTCTGGCACAGTCCTGGGGATCCAGGCAGGGTTTGGGCCCAGTCCTGGGATCCAGGCAGGGTTTGGGCCCAGCTGGATGGCACCATCTCCTCTCTGGCACAGTCCTGGGGATCCAGGCAGGGTTTGGGCCCAGTCCTGGGATCCAGGCAGGGTTTGGGCCCAGCTGGATGGCACCATCTCCTCTCTGGCACAGTCCTGGGGATCCAGGCAGGGTTTGGGCCCAGTCCTGGGATCCAGGCAGGGTTTGGGCCCAGCTGGATGGCACCATCTCCTCTCTGGCACAGTCCTGGGGATCCAGGCAGGGTTTGGGCCCAGTCCTGGGATCCAGGCAGGGTTTGGGCCCAGCTGGATGGCACCATCCCCTCTCTGGCACATTCTCAGGGATCCAGGCAGGGTTTGTGCCCAGCTGGATGGCACCATCTCCTCTCTGGCACCGTCCCAGGGATCCAAGCAGCCCTACCAGCCCTGGAATGGGCACCACACAGCCACTCAGCCATCCTCAGGGGTTTCCCAGTGTCTGAGGGCAAAGCCTGGCAGCCTGGCACAGAGCCTGGCACAGAGCCTGGCACTGAGTCCTCCTGTCTGACCTTCCAGTCCTCTGGGACTGAGCCCACTGCTGCTGCTGCTGTGCCTGTGGCACCCCTCAGGGGTGTGGAGCTAAGTTAGGGTTGGTCCAGGCTGTGTGGGGCAGGAGAGGCAGGAGGGCAGTGCCCAGAGCTGTGCCAGAGCCAGCTGGGAGCTGGGCACAGGGAATGGCACAGACCTGGCTGCTGGGGTAGAACCAACCTGTTCCTGCTGCTGCAGAGGTGGCCCTGCCCTGTGCTAAACTCGAGTGCTGCCTTCAGAAATTCCCTCTGATCCCCAGCTCTCCTGGCACAGCACTCCTGGCTGGCCAATGCCACGAGCAGTGCTTGTGTGCCCTTGGTGCTGTGTGTGCCAGGCTGGTGGGGATCTGTGCCACGTGTGACTCCATCTGTTACCACGTTATTAAAATGCTGATTAGCCCATGATCACCCCAGGGAAGAACAAGGGGGGAGAGGATGCCTGTCAAGCACCCCCAAGGTGCTCCAAAGGTTTTGTGCTCAAACACTCCTGCTTTAGGCAGGGTGGATAAATCAGAACCTCCCTGTGACTGTGCACGCTCATGATGCTGAAGGATCAGGATGAAACAGCCAACCTTCCCCTCCCAGGCCTGTTCCTGGGCTGTGGGTGCCCAGGGAGCCATGCCAGTGCTCTCCTGGGCTGTGGGTGCCCAGGGGGCCATGCCAGTGCTGCTCCTGGGCTGTGGGTGCCCAGGGGGCCGTGCCAGTGCTCTCCTGGGCTGTGGGTGCCCAGGGAGCCATGCCAGTGCTCTCCTGGGCTATGGGTGCCCAGGGGGCCGTGCCAGGGCTGCTCCTGGGCTGTGGGTGCCCAGGGAGCCGTGCCAGTGCTCTCCTGGGCTGTGGGTGCCCAGGGAGCCGTGCCAGTGCTCTCCTGGGCTGTGGGTGCCCAGGGGGCCGTGCCAGTGCTCTCCTGGGCTGTGGGTGCCCAGGGGGCCGTGCCAGTGCTCTCCTGGGCTGTGGGTGCCCAGGGGGCCGTGCCAGTGCTCTCCTGGGCTGTGGGTGCCCAGGGGGCCGTGCCAGTGCTCTCCTGGGCTGTGGGTGCCCAGGGGGCCGTGCCAGTGCTCTCCTGGGCTGTGGGTGCCCAGGGGGCCGTGCCAGTGCTCTCCTGGGCTGTGGGTGCCCAGGGGGCCGTGCCAGTGCTCTCCTGGGCTGTGGGTGCCCAGGGGGCCGTGCCAGTGCTCTCCTGGGCTGTGGGTGCCCAGGGGGCCGTGCCAGTGCTCTCCTGGGCTGTGGGTGCCCAGGGGGCCGTGCCAGTGCTCTCCTGGGCTGTGGGTGCCCAGGGGGCCGTGCCAGTGCTCTCCTGGGCTGTGGGTGCCCAGGGGGCCGTGCCAGTGCTCTCCTGGGCTGTGGGTGCCCAGGGGGCCGTGCCAGTGCTCTCCTGGGCTGTGGGTGCCCAGGGGGCCGTGCCAGTGCTCTCCTGGGCTGTGGGTGCCCAGGGGGCCGTGCCAGTGCTCTCCTGGGCTGTGGGTGCCCAGGGGGCCGTGCCAGTGCTCTCCTGGGCTGTGGGTGCCCAGGGGGCCGTGCCAGTGCTCTCCTGGGCTGTGGGTGCCCAGGGGGCCGTGCCAGTGCTCTCCTGGGCTGTGGGTGCCCAGGGGGCTGTGCCAGGGCTGCTCCTGGGCTGTGGGTGCCCAGGGAGCCGTGCCAGTGCTGCTCCTGGGCTGTGCCCGTGCCAGGGGAGCGGTGATGCCGCGGCTCCGTGGCGAGGCAGGGCTCACTCCTTCCTTGCTCCCTAATGAGACAAAATAAATTTACGTGGTGCTGCATCCCCCCCTCCCTCCCCTCGCTGAGGCAAAGGCATCTGATGGGGGTTTAAACAACCCTGGCTCTCGCCACGCTCCGAGCTGCCTGCATTTTTATGAGCTGACTTGTTATATGGGGTGGAAGTATGCAAAATATGTCAAGCCCAAGCAGAGATTTGAATCAAAATGACTCTAATTACTTGTAATAATTTTTTGCATTCCAACATAAAACAATGTTAAAAAAAAAAATCCATTACAATAGTTAAAAGACAAATCATTTAGTGAGTCCCTGAGTTTATCGCTTTATTAGACAATTTCCTTTGCCACATTGGGAGCACGTGGCTGGGTGATTGCCCAGGGCTATTCCAGAGCAGGCAGCACCGACTGAGAGTTCATCCTGTCATTAGTCAAACACCATCACTGCAGGACCAACGGCCTTGTCAAATTAGACACCATCTCCAGGCGTCAGCGTGGCACCAAATTGGGAGGAAAATTGAGCTCTCTCCCTTCTCTCCTTCCTTTCTTCATCTCTAAAATAAACCAGTTTGATTCTTCCTTTGGGCGTGCCCCAGCGTGGGACGTGTGAGCAGGGATGGGCCCAATTTACTGTCCCCAGTGTGATCCCTGGGGGT
This sequence comes from Urocynchramus pylzowi, assembly GCA_013397555.1. Classification (NCBI taxonomy): domain Eukaryota; kingdom Metazoa; phylum Chordata; class Aves; order Passeriformes; family Fringillidae; genus Urocynchramus; species Urocynchramus pylzowi. The sequence continues at coordinate 94,838 of VZRH01002683.1, read as the reverse complement.
TGCTTCTGTGCAGCTGGGAGCTGACGTGGGCGAGAGGAAGAAATTCTCCACCAAGAAGAAGAAATTCTTCACCTTGCACTCCATCAATTTGCTCCAAGCCCCGTCCAGCCTGGCCTTGAGCACCTCCAGGGATGGGGCAGCCCCAGCTTCTCTGGGCAGCTCCTCACCGCCCTCTGAACTTTTTCCCACCATCAAATCTACATCTCTCCTCTTTTAGTTTAAAACCATCCCCTCTTTTCTTATCACTGCCTGCCCATGCCACTCTCCATCTCTTCCAGAAGCTCCTTTAAGCACTGGAAAACCACAGGAGCTCTGTGGCAGAGCCGGGGCAGGACCAGGCCCCCCGCCCTGCCAGCAGCAGCTCCTTCTGGCCCGGGGCTGCTCGGGGGTGCCACCCGAAGGTGCGGGCAGGAGCAGGGGACAGGGCTGTCCCGCGGTGTCCGGTGTCAGCGCTGCCACCGCGGCCGCGGCAGACGGAGCAAGTTGCTGATTGCCCGTGCCATAATTTAGATGGATGGGGTGGGTGATCCACCAGGCAGAGCCCCGCGCAGCCGGGGGGATCCCGTCACCTTACACGTGCTAACAGCCCGTTAGGCTCCTTTGTACGAACAGCGGAGTGGCGCTCCCGAAAAGCCCCGGTTCCCCTCATTGTCTGCGGCAGGAGCGGCGGGGATGGATGGCCGTGCCGCGGGGGAAGAGGGACACCGTGTGGGGACACGCCGCGACACCGGCACACCTGGGCGAGGCAGAGCGGCGGGGGCTGCTGCGGGTGTCCCCAGAGTCGGATGGAGCCAGCCAGGGATTGCTGGGAATGGTGAAAGAACGGGATACAGCTGGAGAAAAGGGGGGACAGCACCCTGCGGGACCAACATCCTTGTCCTGGCTGATGGGATAAGCACAGGAGAAGGAATTGGGTCGAGAAGCAGCACGGACTGTAGGGGGGAGAGCTTTTTGCTCTCTGCAGCTCCCTGAAAGGGGGTTGGAGCCATGTGGGGGTCGGGCTCTTCTCCCAAACAGCAAACAGGAGAAGAGGAAAGAGCCTGAGGAAGAATTTCTCCATGGAAAAGGTGGTCAGGCATTGGAAGGGGGTGGTGGTGTCCCCATCCCTGGAGGTGTTCAGAAAACCTGTTGGATGTAGTCACCTTGTTGAGTGGTGGGCCTGGGCTGATGGTTGGGTTTGGTGACCTCAGTGGCCTTTCCTGGGCACCCCAGAGTGGCACCCCTGGGCACCTCTGCTCGTGGAAATGCCCCCAGACATCCCAGCCCAAACCATCTCCAGGAGCTGAGGCCTCCCTGGGGTCTTGGGGCAATGTGATCCCTGTGCCAGCAAGGGTGCTTCCCCCGTGCCAAGCCTTCACCCTGTGAAAGGTCATGTCCATCAGGAGAGCCCCTAAAACCAGCCTAAAAAGCCATTTCTTGCTCCTCAACTCCCCACCAGGAGCATTATCCCTTAATTGCTGCATTTATCCAGACTTATTCTGTATATCTCCCAATAATGAGTATTTTAGAGATGTAATTATTGCTGTCATAAATGTAATAGTGACAAAACAAGAATTGAAATAGTGGCAATGAGAATAATTCACCATTGCAATTAATACTGCCCTGCTTAGTTAATATGTCACCGCTTCCAATAAATGCTGTCATTATCCCATTACTAATTCCGTGGTACAATAATTATTGAGGTCATAATTAAGTGTCTGTAGTCATCGTGGGGTTGGGATGGGCACGAGGATGCATGGAATTCACAGGATTTTGCTTTCTCAGGATTCCCAGGGGGTAGCTGGGCATTCCAGGAAAACATGAACCACAGGATAGCATGGGAACTGCTGGGTGAGGCTGGATTAATTCTCAGCTTGACTGGTTGCTCCCAATCAATCTTCAAAGCACCTGGTGCTGCCAACATCATCAATTCTCCCATTTTTTTACTTTTTTTTGGTATGGAAGCATCGATATGATCCCTGCTGCTGCTGCTGCTCCACCCCCTTTCCCACCCTTTCCTTTCATCCCTCAGCCAAGTGCATTTCCTACCCAATGCAGGTACTTCACGTTAACTCAACTTTTACTGGAGTTCAACTCAATTTTCCTCAGATTAAAGAAAATTTCCAAGTGTCACTCAGCAGCAAACGATCAGTGGGAAGGGGGTGGATTTTTCTAACCCTATCTCTGGTCCAATTACAATTTTTAATCTATATGTAGATAATGGTGAAGAAAACCCCTGTAGAAATGTCAGGAGTGAGGAGGTTATTAGCTGAGTTTTAATTACTGTCTATCATTTGGAGAGAACCACGGTGCCCTGAGAAACTGGGTGACAGCTCTGGCTGTAGGAATGCAGGTGGCTTTCAAAGGCAGGTGGCTTTCAGCAGAGGAGTTTGGGGGAGTTTTGTCCTTCCAGCAGGTTTTTTTAGGTTTTTTCACCTCTCCACCCCTGGAGCATGCACTGGTCCCACACACAGGGAAATCCTGGAATGGCCTGGGTTGGAAAGGGCCTTAAAGCTCATCCAGTGCCACCCCCTGCCATGAGCAGGGACACCTTCCACCGTCCCAGGTTGCTCCAAGCCCCATCCAAACTGGCCTTTCAGGGATCCAGGGGCAGCCACAGCTTCTCTGGGCACCCTGTGAGCTTCACCTTGCTCACAGCCAAGAATTTGTTCCTAATATCTGGAGTTGGAAGGGGCCCACAAGGATCATCAATCCAGCTGCTGGCCCTGCTCAGGACACTCTCAAGGATCCCCCTGGCAGCACATGTAGAGCAGAGCCGACACAGAGCCTGCAGACACAGCACCAGAGGGAAATCCCCACAGACCTCAAATGTCTTCCAGGTTTTATTCACCAAATTAAGGGTTAATCCAGGCCTGGGGGTGCAGAGACCTGGCTGGGGCAGGAGCCCATTGCCAGGAGCACATGGGAGCTGTGCCCATCCCTGGCACCATGACTCCCTGTACCCCCTGTGCCCCATCCGGGCACCATCACTCCCCACTCCCTGTACCCCATCCCTGGCACCATCACTCCCCATCCCCTGTGCCCCATCCTGGCACCATCACTCCCCACTCCCTGTACCCCATCCCTGGCACCATCACTCCCCATCCCCTGTGCCCCATCCTGGCACCATCACTCCCCACTCCCTGTACCCCATCCCTGGCACCATCACTCCCCATCCCCTGTGCCCCATCCTGGCACCATCACTCCCCACTCCCTGTACCCCATCCCTGGCACCATCACTCCCCATCCCCTGTGCCCCATCCTGGCACCATCACTCCCCACTCCCTGTACCCCATCCCTGGCACCATCACTCCCCATCCCCTGTGCCCCATCCTGGCACCATCACTCCCCACTCCCTGTACCCCATCCCTGGCACCATCACTCCCCATCCCCTGTGCCCCATCCTGGCACCATCACTCCCCACTCCCTGTACCCCATCCCTGGCACCATCACTCCCCATCCCCTGTGCCCCATCCTGGCACCATCACTCCCCACTCCCTGTACCCCATCCCTGGCACCATCACTCCCCATCCCCTGTGCCCCATCCTGGCACCATCACTCCCCACTCCCTGTACCCCATCCCTGGCACCATCACTCCCCATCCCCTGTGCCCCATCCTGGCACCATCACTCCCCACTCCCTGTACCCCATCCCTGGCACCATCACTCCCCATCCCCTGTGCCCCATCCTGGCACCATCACTCCCCACTCCCTGTACCCCATCCCTGGCACCATCACTCCCCATCCCCTGTGCCCCATCCTGGCACCATCACTCCCCACTCCCTGTACCCCATCCCTGGCACCATCACTCCCCATCCCCTGTGCCCCATCCTGGCACCATCACTCCCCACTCCCTGTACCCCATCCCTGGCACCATCACTCCCCATCCCCTGTGCCCCATCCTGGCACCATCACTCCCCACTCCCTGTACCCCATCCCTGGCACCATCACTCCCCATCCCCTGTGCCCCATCCTGGCACCATCACTCCCCACTCCCTGTACCCCATCCCTGGCACCATCACTCCCCATCCCCTGTGCCCCATCCTGGCACCATCACTCCCCACTCCCTGTACCCCATCCCTGGCACCATCACTCCCCATCCCCTGTGCCCCATCCTGGCACCATCACTCCCCACTCCCTGTACCCCATCCCTGGCACCATCACTCCCCATCCCCTGTGCCCCATCCTGGCACCATCACTCCCCACTCCCTGTACCCCATCCCTGGCACCATCACTCCCCATCCCCTGTGCCCCATCCTGGCACCATCACTCCCCACTCCCTGTACCCCATCCCTGGCACCATCACTCCCCATCCCCTGTNCCCCCCTCCCTGGCACCATGACTCCCCATCCCCTGTCCCCCATCCTGGCACCATGACTCCCCATCCCCTGTCCCCCATCCTGGCACCATGACTCCCCATTCCCTGTACCCCATCTTGGCACCATGACTCCCTGTACCCCCTGTGCCCATCTCTGGGTGTCCCCTCGGAGCACAGGGTGAGTGTGGCCATCGCTGCAGCTGCAGACCCTGCTCCTCCACCTCCCAGGAGCTCTGGTGTAAATAACCAAGGGTTCCCATGTGCTTCCTGCTGGGAACAGTGTCTGTGTTCCAGCCAGCCCCAGTGCCAGCAGAGGTGATTCCTCCCTGCAATGAGCTGTTCACTGGCTGATGGACACAGCCCTGCCAGGAAGGGTGATCCCCACAGTCCCTGCCTGGGGACAGGAGCTGGAGCATCCCCTGATATCCCTCGGCAGCACTGGCAGCCTGGCCCCAGGCAGGGTGGAATGAGAGGGGATTCAAGATCCCTTCCAACCCAAAGCAGTCTGGATTCCACGGTTCTGTGGCTCCTGAAAAGCGTCCCCGTGGCCAAGCACCCATGGCACCTCGGGCAGCCAGCCCAGGTGGCTCAGCTGGTGCTCAGGAAATCAAGAGCCCTCCAGGAGTTCCCCAGCCACAGCCTTCGTGGCTTTAAATCCCATTTTTCTCTAAATCCAACACAAATGACCACGTGCACATTGCCCTGCTGCTCCCTCCGAGCCCCATGGGACAGCAAGTGCCCAGAGGGGTCAGGAACCTGCTGCCACCTGGCCACCTGCCATTGTCATGGAAATCCTGACACCCTTCTGTGCTCCCTGAAATTAAAATGTGCCTCCGCTATAAGTTGTTATCAAAAATAGAAGCGTTTTATCTATCTTTAGTGCAGAACACAGATTGCATGGAGACATTCAATTTGGAGTCAATTTAAATTTCAATTGTCTGTGAAATCTAAATCAATAGGCTATAGTTCAATGGTGCTTTAATAAAACAGGACATAACGGAGGAATCATTAGGGATTACATATGATAAGAGATGGAAAACAGAGGCTGTGTAATGGTGGAGGAGCCATTAGAGAATTACCTCAAGCATTTGCAAGTAAACCAACAGCCTCCTTCTCCTCCTGAGACTAACGAGAAGACTTAATTGTGCTGCAGCAGCTAAAAATACATCTCTGTCAGCCCTGGGCTTGGTGGGTGGGTTACAGAGGAGTACCAACACCAGGATGTTCCACGGCTCCTTGGTGTGGGTTGGACACCTCCTCCAGCCACCTCCTGTCCCCATTGCCCCCAGTGTCCCCCTGCCCACCTCGCTGAGCTGTCCCCAGGCTGTGTCAGAGCTGAATCCCTCCACATCCCCCACGGTGTCACCACTGTCCCCATTATCAGGGAGGTAACCAGGGTCTGGGCTAGCTCTGGACAGCTGAGCAGGAGTCCCAGGGATGTGGTTCCCTGACTGATGGGGATGGTCCACCTCAGAGCAGCTCCCAAGCAGCTTTACTTAACTTCTATTTGCATTTAATAATTCCCTTTTGCTTAGCTCATGGTGAATTATCCCAATCAGATTGAAGGGGAGAGTGGATTTCATCAGCCTCATCTTCCCAAATGAGGGAATCACCAGCACAGAAATGGCATTCAGAGGTGTGCAAGGGCTGAACCACCACACAACATCCATCCCTCAATCCCCATCCCTGCAATCCCCATCCCTGCAATCCCCATCCCTGCAATCCCCATCCCTGGAATCTCTATCCCTGCAATCCCCATCCCTGCAATCCCCATCCCTGCCATCCCCATCCCTGCAATCTCCATCCCTGGAGTCTCTATCCCTGCAATCCCCATCCCTCAATCCCCATCCCTACAATCCCCATCCCTGCAATCTCTATCCCTGCAATCCCCACCCCTGGAGTCTCTATCCCTCAATCCCCATCCCTCCCAATGTGGAGCAGCTCCATGGCACTTGGAAGGCTCCAAGCTCCAGGGTCAGAGTGCTCTGCAGGGCAGGGAAAGGCCAGATTTCCCTGTTTTATCCCAACCTGATAAGAAAAACCCCTCAATCCGAGATGAATAATTTCAATAACAAACCAAGCAAAGTTAAAGGGTGTTAGAAAAGTGTTTTTACAACCTTTGGTTAACCTGCAGTAACAGCTGGTGGAGTATGGATAAATAAAACTATTCTGGGGAGGAGACAGGAAAAATTGGTTTGATTTTAAAGGACACTGCCTGGCTCCTGCAGAGCTGTGGCATCCCAGGAAATATTGCATGGTGGCGGCTGCACGTCGTGTTTAATACTCAGGGATGCAGCCATGAGAGCAATACATCTGCTGGCTCCTGACAGCTGCAAAGCTGGGCTGGGTTTTAACAGCAGCTTTTCTCTTGGAAGGAAAATCCTGGGAGGGATGAAAATGAAAAAAAAAAAAAAAACCAAAAAACCAAAAAACAAATCCTTTGGAATAGCCAGGATGTGTGCTGGTGGGAAGGGATGAAGGGGTTTGGGTTTTGGGGGCACAGAGGGGGCTCAGGGGAGCTGCCACACTCTGCTCCTGCAGCCATCCCATCCTTCCCCCACCCTCTGGCACTGCCACCCACGACAGCCCCGGGAAATTCATCCCCTGGTAAAAACGCTGTAAAATGCAAATAATCCCCATCACCTCTTTTGTAAGAAAAGCTCCTGGCCCGGCTTGGAGCCAGAGGAATTCTTTTCTCCGCCCTAAAATCCAAGTGCCTCGCTGCTCAGCACTTCCAGCCTGCTGGGGAGCACCCGGGAGCCCACTAAAGAGGAGGCTTTAAGCCTCAACATTAAGAATTCCAAGAGATCCACTGGGCAGCATGGAAATGCAAGAAATACTACAATGCCAGTGCTAAAACCTAATGAGAAATGGAACAAGCTGAGACAGAAGCTTAACAAGAAATACTGGACAAGTCCCCTAAGAAAAACTACAGGCAGCAGCAGCAAGGAGCTGCCAGTTGGTTCTGCAGCTGTATTGATCCAGGCCAGAGAAATAGGGGGAGGCCTTTGGAAAGTAGATAAACAGGGAGATATACAGCAGGAGAGGGCCAGAACTGATGAAAACAGGAGAAAATGCAGCTTAAATCAAAGGGCAAATACACGGAAAGAGAAAAGGCAATAGGATTTGTGTTCATGGCTAAAGAGGAGAGTTGTGGGGCGGTGATCCGCCCTGGGTAATTGAAAAGAAATGGAAAATGGAGCTCAGGATAAATATTTTCTTCAGAGAAAGTGGGCTGAAAGCTTGAAATAAGCCATTATTAATATCAGCCTGAATCTGGGGAGAATATGCAGGGGGTTGTGGATGAGGGGGTTGTGGATGAGGGATGTGGAGTGAAAGCGAGGGATCAGGGTGCAGAATGGCTTCTGCCTCCCCAAGGTGCCCCAGCTCTGAGCTGGGCTGGGGCCAGCTGGGAAGGTCTCCTCTGGCTGGGAGGAGGCTGAGGATCTCCTTCCTCACCTGCTCAACAGCACTGGCCTTGTGCCCCTGCCCCAGCCTGTGTGCCCTGCAGCTCGGGGGGCTGGGATGGTGTGGGACTGGGATGGTGTGGAGCTGGGATGGTGTGGGGCTGGGATGGTGTGGGGCTGGGATGGTGTAGGACTG
>VZRH01002683.1:75535-86308 GCA_013397555.1 Urocynchramus pylzowi | reverse complement strand
GGCTGGGATGGGGTAGGACAGGGATGCTGTAGGGCTGGGACGTTGTAGGGCTGGGATGGTGTGGGACTGGGATATTTTAAGGCTGGGATGGTGTAGGACAGGGATGCTGTAGGGCTGGGATGGTGTAGGGCTGGGATGTTGTAGGGCTGGGATGGTGGGGGACTGGGATGGTGTGGGGCTGGGACTTTGTGCCCCAGGGCCACAGGATGCTCTGCCCACCCTGGGGCAGGAAATGGGCCCACAGCCTGGTCCCTGGCCCCTCTGAGCACTCAGGGGACACTGCTGGCTCTGGTGGCTGCACCCCAAGGCTGGGCTCCAGGCTCAGGGCCGAGTGGAGGATCCCTGTCCCTCATTCAGGGGCAGGGGACACAGTGCCAGCACTGCCTCCTCCAGCTCCCAGCCCCTGCTGGCACCAAGCAGGGAGCCCTAACACAAGCTCTGCCCCTCCTGCCCACGAAATCTCCCTGTCTGTGCCTGCTCCAGGACGCTCTCTCCAGGAAAAAGGGGCTGGGAGTGGGAATTTGCAGCCCCCCAGCCTCTTCATCAGCACCAGGCAGGGCTGGGGCTCCGTGCAGGGGGCTGAGGGGGCATGGCCAGGGGCTGGGGGCTCAGCCTGGCACCTGGCACTCCTCTCCCAGGAGAAGGGCACGCAGCCAGCCCTGCCTGCAGTCCCAAGGGTGGATCTCCCACCCCACCTGGCTGCATCCAGGGGCTTCTGAGGGTGACATCCCGGAGGGTGCAGCCCACCCATCCCTACCCCAGAAGGGGTTTTGGGGGTGTCTCAGCAGCCACCCCCGCCGGAGGTCTGTGTGCCAGGAGGGAGGCATCCCCCCCGGCCCCTCGGCTCTCCATCCCTGTGCACGGTTGCCATGGCAATGAGGGATGAAGGCTCCCTCGCTCCCTGGCGTTCCTCCGCGTGGCCACGGCCGCTGCTGAAACACTCGTCAGAGTTAATTGTCAGAGTTAATTGCCAGGCAGCCGCCGCCGTGCTCTGTGCCAAGTGTCATCCCCAGCCCATGGCTCGTCCTCCGTGGCACCGCGCTGTCCCCAGCACTGAGGGGTGTCCCCAAACCCGGCCCAGACCAGAGCCAGCATCGTCAGGTTGGTCCCATCACTCCTGAACACCGTCAGACCTCCCCACACCCTCTGCCAGAGAGCCGAGGCATTTCCCACATCTTAAAAAAAGTAATTAAATGGAAAGGTCGTTCTTATTTATTCTTTTGTTACACAACCCCCGAGCTACCAAATAGCGAAATTAAGTCTTGGAGTGTTTAATGAAGGATCAGGGCCAACAGCTCATGGTTTCAAAAAGCTGTTCCCGCTGCAAAGGCACCACACGGAGCGGGGCTGCTCCGCTGGGCACTGCGGGAGCACCGGGAAGCTGCCCCCGGGCACCGGGCAGGGCTGGGCACCGGCAGCGCCCCTGCCGCAGCCCGATGCGTTCCCTGCTATGCTCGCAGGGGAAGGATTTTTTTTAATAGGGCCCCATGGAGACATCAGAGCAATTTTCAAGGAGGTTTGAAGCCACCGGGAAGCTTATTAGATCCGTTCTGCAGAGTTAATTTGATGTTGGTAATCAGCGAGCAAGTTAAGCAGTTAAGGAGATGGTGGCTGCTGAAGGGTTGGGCTGTTTAGCCGCCTTGTAAGCAGTGGTTACTAATGAGAGGCTCATGAATATGGATGAGGGATGATTACAGCGTGGAAAGGGCAGTCGGCAAACCGTAAACCTGATTTTAATCTTTTTGCTATCAAAGTCACGTTATTAATAATAGACTTTACCTTGAGACCGAGCTGCATCTGGCAATTCCTGCGCTCAGCCGTGCCCAGCACCAGGGAGGGGACAAGGATGGGACCACCACGATGTGATGAAGCCCCGTGGCTGGGGACCTCTTCCATCAGCTCAGGATGGACCACCAGGGACCCTCACCCACCCTCCTTCCCGGGCTGGTGCTTGGACAGGAGCACAAGGAGCCAGACACTGAGACCTCCTTGTCCCCTCCTTGCCCCAAGCACAGCAGCCCTGTCCCACCAGCCACAAGTCACTGCCACCATGGCAGTGCCACAGCACAGCTGGGCACTGTCCCTCACTCCTGGAAAAGGACAGTCCTAATTGTCTCCATGTCTAATTAATTGTAATTATTTTCTTATGGCACCCCTGATACGGGCACTCGTGTAACGAGGCAGCAGCTCCTGTGTGAAATGCTGAAGCAAGGGATGTAGAACATGTTAAAAGATATTAATCTACAAATGAAAATGATTTTAATTGGATTCTGCTTTTGGGGTCGGGTCACTGCTCCATTTTCAATCAGAGTTGTCCAGTCAGCAAAGCAGCAGCACAGCCCTTTCATAGGGAAACAGCGAGTGGCTCGCAGAGGTTAATAGGAATGTTGGAAAATAAATAGGTTATTGATTGATAATAACAATAAGCTGACTCCAGTCCTACCTTGGTGACCTTCCCTCACCCAACTTAGAGAAAACTCAGTTAGCATCTAATTATGGATCGCCTCACAATCCCACATATTAATGAGAGTGGGGCAGCACGGGCCTGGAGCTGCTCCCGGTGGAGGGAAGGGCCCAAACATGGTTGATCCTGGAGAAATCAGGATCTGGGACCCCCTGGCATGATGAGGAATCACAGAATGGTTTGGGTTGGAAAGGACCTTAAAGCCCACCCAGTGCCACCCCTGCCACGGGCAGGGCCACCTTGCACTGTCCCAGGGTGCTCCAAGCCCCATCCAACCCGGCCTTGGGCACTGCCAGGGATGGGGCAGCCTCAGCCAGGGCTTCATCACCCTCACAGGGAAGAATTTTCCCCTGATACCCGACCTAAACCTGCTTTCTGTCAGCTGAAAGCTTGATCATGGTGCCCAACCCAGCCACAGCCCCTGCCTTGCTCTGCAGGGTGGAAGAGGGAAGGATGGGCTCGGAGCTCTGTAAGTGATACTTTAATTGCTTCAAGATGTGCCAGGATGTCCTGCCTTCAGCTCCAGCCTCACTCAGTATTCCACATGGGACTCTTGGCTCTGCTTGCTGCGAGATATGGAGTAGACAGAGCTAGCTGGGAGAAAAGAGGGCTGCAGACGGCGGGCACGGATGGGGTTAATGAGACTTTTCCTTGCCCGAGGCGAGCAGCCACGCTGACTGCCCAGGGCACCACGGGGAGCTGCTGGCAGGGGTGATGCCCGCAGTTAGCCCAGCTGTGTCCCTGTGAGGTGCTGGGGACAGCAAACACACGATGCTTCCCGGGATACAGCCCCAGGATCCGATAAAAACCCGATAAAAATAGGGGTGTGACCGTGCGAGCACAGCCTGCCGGCTGAGAGGGAGGGAGGGGAGAATGGAAGATCCGCGGGGTTTTTCAATGCCCTCTTTGCAGGAGCGGGAACAGAGGCACTGAACTTCGCCGTGTGACTCGGGCAGAGCCGGGCACACGGAGCTGCTCCCCGGGCGGGCTCCCTGCCTGGTCCCCCCCGGCTCCACGGCCAGCGCTGGGCTGTTTGGGAGAGGCGATCGGGGCATTCGCAATCCCTCCGGCACAGAGCCCTTCCCGCAGGGCCGCTCTGTGGCAGCGAGCCCCGCGCTCGCAGCCGCTCCCGAAGCGCCCCGGCTCCCTTCCAGGACAATTCGGGGTGAATGAGCAGCGCTTCTCCCGAGAGCTCGCACGCGTTCCCTGCCAAGGCGGGCTGCGGGCACTCGTCAACACGAAAAACGTGAAAATCAACGCGGCAGCTCGGGCGCTGCCCTCCCGCTCCGCCAGGAGGGGAGGGAGCCGGGACCCCTCCCCACGGCGGGGGCGTCCAGCCTCCCCCTCCGCGGAAAGGCGGGCAGGAGCCGCGTCTTGCTCACTGTGCGCCAGGCTGGAACGGCAGAACCGTGGGATGGTTTGTGGTGGAGAGCGCTTAGAGCTCGTTCCTTCCATTTCCCGGCCGTGGGCAGCGACACCTCCGTCCGGCCTGGCCTCGGGCACTTCCAGGGACACGGGCAGCNTCCGTGGGCTCCGTGCCCGCCCTGCTCCCCGCGCTGGGCATGGCACCGCGCCCCCAGAGCCACCAGCCGGGGTGCCCGGGGGTGCCCGCCCTCCTGCACCCCGCGGGGCACTAAGCCCCTTCTCCCCACCGCCCGCCCAGGGTCCCCCCGCTCCTGCCACACCCACGGTGCCTCAGCAGGATGCCGAGGTGAGAACGGCCTGTCCTGCCCCCCACGGGGGCTGGGCACCCCCAGCCCAGCCTCACACGGTTCCCCCAGCCCCCCACGCTGCACGGAGACAGAAGACAAGACAGCGAGGTGGTTGCACACTTGCCATGTTCACAGGGGACATTACAGGCTGTGGGGCGTCCTCGGGGCTCTGGGAACATCCTCATGGCCGGGACTCCTGGCTGTGCCCGCAGAGCAGGGCCAGCCCTCACCAGGACAGTGCCCCCAGGGCTGCACCTCCGCCCGTGTCACTGCTGGGTTGCCCTGGCCACACCCCCAGCACCACAGCTGAAAGGGGTCTGCACATCACGCCCCTCTCCAGACAGCTCTGGGGACACCAGCAAAGAGGGATGGACAGACAGAGAGTTCAACTCCTGCCAGCCACGGGGACTGGGGAGCAGGGACAGGGAGCCCTGAGGTGTAGGAGCAGAGCAGGAGAGCAGCCTGGTTGTTTGGTGGAGCCCCTCTGCCCTGCTGCCCTGCTCTGAGGGGGAAGCAGCCACCCACGGGCACGGGTGGCCTGTCCCCACTGTGCAGGGTGACATTTGCCACCTGCATCCTCTGCTGTCGAGGTGCCTCGTGGTCCCACGGCTCCCCGGTGTGACCAGCCTGGGGAGGATCCCCTGTGCACAGGGGGGCTGCTCTGGAGCAGAAAGGGGATCTGTGGGGCAGGGAGGAGAGTCCCTCACAGTGGTGGGCTCTGACAACTCCAGCCAGTGCCTGTGGTGCTCCTGTCCTGTGCAGGAGCCCTAATCCCCCTACCCTGGGCCCAACCTGGCTTGTCCTCCTGTCCCATTGCTGTCCTCCTCACTCTGCCCATGGCAGGGCCCTGCTTCCCCCTTCCATCAAACCCAGGAGCATCAGCCCTAAACCCCTCCTGGTGGCAGGCCTGCAGAGGAAGGGCAGCTGGGGGATGAGTGGGATATGCTGGAGGCTGGACAGACATGGGGCTGGGTGGGGAGGGGGCCCCCATCAGCCTGAGAGAGACCCCCCAGCTGAAGGAGCAGGCTGGGGTTAGTGCCTAGCAGGGGAGGTGGCAGTGTCATGGGTCACCCAGGAGACCCCTCTGGCTCTGCCTTCCAGAGCAGGCAGGAGAGCTGCCTTGGGCTGACAGTGACATCAGCCAGTGCCAGGGGGTGGCCTGGGGAAGGCCTGGCCATGGGAGCAGAGAGCACAAGGCAAAGCCAAGAGGGAGCAGCCAGAGCTGGGCCCTGTCAGGATCTGCCCCCACCGACAGAGCTGCCGTGACCCTTGCTTGAGGGGTGCCACGTCCCCCCAACAGCCAGTGTGGGATGTCCTGGTGAGCCAGCAGCACAGGGCCACCATCCCCTGCTGGCACGCAGGGCTGGCCTCTGTTCCCCTGGTCATGGCAGCCCTGAGTGCCACCGGTGCCCTGCCACGTGCCAAACCCACGGCAGCGGGCCAGGGCCTGCATCCTTCACCCCAGCAGGGTCCCTGCAGAGGCTGGGGACATTCACCTGGCTGACAGATGGACAGAAAGCAAAGGCTGTGCCCCCATCACCTGATGGCAGAGCCCCTGTGACACCCACTGCCCACCCTGTCCTTGGCTGGGCCAGGGGAGCTGCAGAGCTGAGTTAGTCAGGGCCACGCTGCCAGCAGCGGCTTCCACATGCACCAGGCACAAGATCAACTGTGGGGAGACACAGGGGGTGAAGAGAGGAGCCCAGGAGCACCAATGCTGGGAGCAGCACGAGAACATTGCCCATGACAGGTGACCTGGGGCCTCAGGAGAGCCCCGAGCTCAGGCTCACGGCAACAGCTTTGCTCTGTGGCTGAATCTCTTTGCAAATTGGGTTTGCTGGGCCTCCACAGCCATTAATGTCTGTCTAATCTCTACTGTCCTATTGCCACTCAGCCTCTTTTCCTCATTGTGCCACGTGAAATTTGTTGGAAAATGGGCCAAGAGGAAATATTCAAAGTGCCCCAGGCTGAGCATCTTCTTTCCCGTGGTACCAAATGGGAGCCAGGGATGCTCAGCAGCACGGAAAATCGAGTGCTGCAGGTGAGTAAGTCAGGAGGAGCCACTGTCACTTGTCATGGCAAACAGCACCCGAGAGGCAAAGTGCAAAGAGAGCTGTTAGTAGCAAGAGAGAAACAGTCAGGGAGGATTAGTACAGTTGGAACAGAAGTACAGGTTAGTAACAGAAGCAGGGCACCGGTCTGCCTTAGAGGACACACACGCTGGAAGAGAAATGAAGAGAAAAGCAGCAATGGTTAGTTTGTTTAATTCAGTTCAGGAATGTGTTAGTAACAGAGATCTACCGGCTTAAAAAGGAACTGAAAAGCTTCTGCTGATAAAACCAATATAGGCTCCTAGTCAGCACAGGCTCCACAGGCAGAGCTGGGCAGGGCATGTGGGAGAAACCTCTCCTCGTGCTGCCCAGGGCTGCCCGGGGCAGGGGCTGCTGGTCCCCTCTCCTGCCTGGGGCAGGGGCTGCTGGTCCCCTCTCCTGCCCAGGGACCAGCAGTCCCCTCTCCTGCCCGGGGCAGGGGCTGCTGGCCCCCTCTCCTGCCCGGGGCAGGGGCTGCTGGCCCCCTCTCCTGCCCAGGGCAGGGGCTGCTGGCCCCCTCTCCTGCCCAGGGACTAGCAGTCCCCTCTCTTTCCCAGGACTGGGGCTGCTGGCCCCCTCTCCTGCCCAGGGCAGGGGCTGCTGTCCCCTCTCTTTCCCAGGGGCCAGCAGTCCCCTCTCCTGCTCAGGGACCAGCAGTCCCCTCTCCTGCCCAGGGCAGGGGCTGCTGGCCCCTCTCTTTCCCAGGGGCCAGCAGTCCCCTCTCCTGCCCAGGGACCAGCAGTCCCCTCTCCTGCCCGGGGCAGGGGCTGCCTGCAGGTGCAGGAGCTGCCCAGCACCACTCCTGCCCAGCCAGTCCTCTCTCCTGCCCACAGCCAGGGCTGCCCCTGCCTGTCCCTGCCTGTGCAGCCTGGCACTGACATCTGGCACTTCCAAAGCCCTTTTCCAGCTTTTCTGTTCCCCTTTAAAGGCAGTGCTGCTGCCGTGGTTAGTGGGCACGGGGCGGGGCTGCTGTGGGTTAGTAGGGCATGCGCTGGGCTGGTTAGTGGGTTAGTCCGTGTGC
This sequence comes from Urocynchramus pylzowi, assembly GCA_013397555.1. Classification (NCBI taxonomy): domain Eukaryota; kingdom Metazoa; phylum Chordata; class Aves; order Passeriformes; family Fringillidae; genus Urocynchramus; species Urocynchramus pylzowi. Next base: position 79,021 of record VZRH01002683.1, on the reverse strand, counting down.
CAGGGGCTGTGGCAGCCCCAGGAGGGCACAGGGGTCCCAGCAGGTTAGTAGGTTAATGTTGGCAGCATGCAGAGCCAGGCCTGTCAGCAGCAGGGCTCTGGCTCACAAGAGCAGGAGGCGTTTTTGGGCGTTTGGGAAGGTGTTAGGGGAGGGTTTAGCTGGTGTAACAGAAGCTGTCCCTGAATGAAATGCTCAGCAGGCATCTGCCCCTCTGATCCCTGCCAGGGGGGCACCAGAGGCCCCTCACAAGGTGTACTTCCCACCCCTGGTGCTGGGAAAGGTGAGAGACAGGATGCATGGAGGACACAGTGCCAGCAGTGCCTAAAGGACCCTAAAGGAGCTGGAAGAAGCAGAGGAGGAGGGGGTGAAAGAATCCCTGGCAGTGTCTGGGGTAAGGCTCCAGCAGAGACCACGACAGCTGCTCCAGGACTGCACCAAGCTCCCACTGCACGTGCAGGGAGGAGGAGGAGGAGGTCTGGCAGGGAAAGGCACCACGGAGCAGAGGAAAGGTGACCCACAGCTTACCCCCTCTCTGCCTCTCCGTGGGGCTGAGCAGTGCTCCAAGGGCTGCAGGAGCACTGTGCCCCAGGAAACAGGGCTGGGATGGGGCACCCAGGAAAGCCTCTGCCCTCTGTCCCTCTGGGTCACCTCCTCCCACTGCAGGAGCTCCTCTGGTCCCCAAGAGCTTTTCCAGTTTGGACTTCAAGGCTGTAACAGCTGCCATGAGCTGTGTCTGCTCTCAGCCCTTCTGCCTGTGTGGGGACATGGCCCGAGTGGCTGCCTGGCCAGGACACGGCCCCACCTGCTCACAGGGCCACTGCAGGGGCCATGGCAGGAGGACTCACTGCCCGTGCTCCTGCCAGGCCCCAGGATGCTCCACAAACCAGAAAGCACCAGGACCTCACAGCAGCCAGAGGGAAGGGCAGGATCAGTGGGGACAAACAGAGCCCCTTTGGGCTCTGGCCGTTGTGTCATCACGAGGAGCTGGCACAGCTCTGCCCCCACTCCTTTTTCCTTCTCCCTCCTCCTGCTCCTTGCTCAGGGAAGGGGACAGGCCTGGGGGAGAGCAGTGGGAGGCAAGGACACCCCAGCACCTTGCAGGAAAACCGTGTGCATGCGCAGCCCCGTGTCCTCAGGTGTCACCACCGCAGCCTCCTGGGCCGTGTCCCCTGCAGTGGCCAGGCTTGTGGCTCCATGCCAAGGCAGTGGGTACCAGGGTGCTCTGCTGGGGCCAGCCTGGCTCTGGCATCGTGTGCTGGTTGTGATGGCAGCTCCCGAGCCCGGCTCCCCTCTGGACATGGTCAGCCTGGCCAGGCAGGAGCCGGGCCCTGCCCCTGGCGTGGTGGCACTGAGGAGCAGAGATGCTGTGAGACCCTGGGCTGTGGCAGCCACCCCCTCCCCACTGCTGGGCACACGTGGGGGACACATGCCCTCATGCAGGTGGCCCTGGGGATGGTGTGAGCCCCTGCACCCCGCTGGGGCCTGGGGAGAACCCTCCAGGAGACGGGGCCCTGAGTAGGAAGGCTGGTCCTGACTGCCCAGCACCCTCCCTGCTCACGAGGGGTGGAAGGACATGGGGCTGGCACCACCAGTGTCCCCTCCCAGAGTCCTACCTGTGGTCACCAGCTACGGGAGTGCTGTGCAATGTCCCCTGTTCCACGTGGCTCCGTGCCGTGGAGGCAGCGAGGGGACTGTGTGAACAGACCTCAGGTCAGTCATTAGCAGCTGCAAAAGAAACAACCAACGCAGCAAGGGGGACAAGCAGGGCACCATCCTCAGGCACAGCCCAGCCAAGCTGGCAGGAGCCTGGCAGGAGGGTTGGGCATGGACCTTCCTGTCCCTGTCCCCTTGCAGGGTGGAGGAGCTGAACCAGGCGCAGGGGGCATCGGAACCACCACACCAGAAATGGTGGCAATGCCCCAAGCTGCCCCTACCTCACTGGAGGCAGGGACTGATTGCCACTGCCACTGCCACCTCTGACAGGCTGAGTCACTGGGACCCTGCTGTTCACGGGCACTGGTTAAACTGGGGCCACTGGCGGTGGCCACAGCCGCCTTGTGGTGGGTGCTGCTCCATCTCCTCGGGGATTTGGGGACACACGGCCGGTGCCAGCAGCCAGCCCATGTCTGTGCCCTGCCCTGCCCTGCCCTGCCCTGCCCTGCCCTGCCCTGCCCTGCCTGCCTGGCAAACCAGGGCAGCAGCAGGTCCCGGGGGAGCAGGGCCGTGATGACTCTGCAGTTCAGCTGCGAGCTGCTCCTGCTTCCCACGGCCCATTGTCACCGCGCTGCCGGCAGGACAGTCCCTGCTGTGGGGACAGCACGTCCAGGCGGGGCCGAGCAGCGGCAACGAGCTGGGAGATGCCACTGAGCATGTGGCAAGTGGGTCCCCTGCTGGATCCGAGCGGGAGGTGCCTGTGCCGGGGCAGGATGGCCTCTCCGGCCTGGGAACGAGGCACATCCCAGGGGACAGGGAGGGAAAAACAATTTTGTGCAGACAGGACCCACCTAAACACTCGTCTTGGGTGTGAGCTTGAGCTGCCCCTGAGGTGGCAGCTCTGTGCCTATGTGGGTGGCACATACAGTGGCCCTGGGGACTGGACACCTGAATTAAATGGGGCTAAACCCCCTCCTCGAGTGGGGAGAGGGAGGGACAGGAGCACAAGCTCCACTGCAGGCAGGAGCAGGGAGATGAGGGCACAGCAGGCGAGAGATCCCAGAGAGATGATCTCTGGGATGTGGCATCTGGGCACCCTGACCCCCCACATCCCAGCAGGGTGGCCAGACACCCCGGCCCTGTGCCCTGCCAGCCCTGCCTGACCCTGGCTGCCACCCAGCAGAGCCCAGGCTCTGGCACAGCCCAGGCTCCGGTGCTGCTGCAGGGCTGCCAGGCGCTGCTGCCTTTGTCTGCAGCTCAGAAGGGGGCTGCGAGGGTGTGAAAGGCTCCTTGCAGGCCCCCAACGCCTGAAAATCTGATTATTTCTGGGCTCCTCCTGGCTCGCAGGGCAGGACCTACCCGCACACACAAAAGGCTGCGAGACAATGAGGCAGAGAAAATGGCTCCGCAAGAAGAGCATCTGCCAGGTTAGCTCGGAGGGGAGGGAAGGGCCGGGCTGTGCCCTGGGGCTGCCGGCCCCAGCCTCGCCTCTAACCCCGCCCAGGGTCATCAGCTTTAGGAGAAAATGGGTGCTTCGAGACAAAGCAGAAAACCAGCATTTTGGCTACAGATCCTCCTAGGAGCATTGAAAATCAGGCAAGAATCCATTTACCTGGCAGGAGCCCTATTCTTGATGAGGATTCTGGAAAAAAAAAAAATAATAAAAATACAAACAAGCGGTGCAGCAGTTAGTTCCGATTTGGGCCGGGGGCTGCCGGCAGTGTCCGAGGGGGGGCCAGGCTGCCCAGTGCTGCTCAGAACCGGGATCACCGGGATCGCCCTCCGGGCCGGGATGTGGCCGGGAACGCGCTGCGGGATCCTGCCCTAACAAAG
>VZRH01002683.1:46422-62811 GCA_013397555.1 Urocynchramus pylzowi | reverse complement strand
CAGAACGGTGCGGGGGGTGCGGTGCTGGGGACACAGAACGGTGCGGGGGGTGCGGTGCTGGGGACACAGAACGGTGCGGGGGGTGCGGTGCTGCGGGCGGCAGAGCGGTGCTTGGTGCTCGGTGCTCGGTGTTCGGTGCACAGTGCTCAGGGCAGCGCTGGGTGCCCAGTACAGGATGCTCGGTGCAGGGTGCTCAGCGCAGGGTGCTCAGTGCTCAGTTCAGAGAGTGGTGCTGGGTACAGGATGCTCAGTGAAGGGTGCTCAGTGCAGAGAGTGGTGCTGGGTGCAGGATGCTGTGTACAGGGTGCTCAGTGATCAGTTCAGAGAGTGATGCTGGGTGCAGGGTGCTCAGTGCTCAGTTCAGAGAATGGTGCTGGGTGCAGGGTCCTCAGTGCAGGGTGCTCAGTGCTCAGTTCAGAGAGTGGTGCTGGGTACAAGGTGCTGGGTACAAGGTGCTCAGTGCTCAGTTCAGAGAGTGGTGGTGGGTGCAGGGTGCTCAGTGCAGGGTGCTCAGTGCTCAGTTCAGAGAGTGGTGCTGGGTGCAGGATGCTCAGTGCAGGGTGCTCATTTCAGAGAGTGATGCTGGGTACAAGGTGCTCAGTGCTCAGTTCAGAGAGTGGAGCTGAGTACAAGGTGCTCAGTGCAGAGTGCTCAGTGCTCAGTTCAGAGAGTGGTGCTGGGTACAGAGTGCTCAGTCCAGGATGCTCAGTGCTCAGTTCAGAGAGTGGTGCTGAGTACAAGGTGCTCAGTGCAGGGTGCTCAGTTCAGAGAGTGGTGCTGGGTGCAGGATGCTCAGTGCAGTGCAGGGTGTGCTGAGGTGCCCACAGGGTGCTCAGTGCACAGAACACAGTGCAGGATGCAGGCAGGTGGGACAAGGTGCTCAGAGCAGGGTCGTCCTTGTACCTTTGTCCTCCCATTCTGCTCTTTGGCACACGGTCCCCTCTCTCCCCTTCCATGGCACCCCTCTGGCAGCCCAGCACCAATTCGTGCCCCCATAACCTGAGCACTGCCATACACAGGGGCACCCATGGGCTGGGGCTGTCCATCTGTCCAGGTGTCCAGAGCTCAGCCAGGGTTGGGACTGCCCTCCTATGCCAGGATGAGCCTGGTGGCCTGGGCAGGGTGGGTGCCCAGTGAGAGGCTGCACCTGCAGGTCTCAGGCAGCGTCAGCCTCTGCTGAGGCTTGAGAGGTGCTGGCAGCACCGAGGTTGGGGTGGCTGGGGGATGTGGGTCCCTTGGCAGGGGGTGCAGACGGGCTCCTGAGCAGCTGTGTTGGCACCTTGCAGTCCACACAAAGCACTGGCACTCTCCTGGCAGTGCCCATCTGTTACTCGGCTGTGCCCTGTGTGGCAGGGATGTGACATCCACGCTTTGTCCAGCTCATGTTCCTTGGCACTCGTGGCTGGAGTTGCTGGCACTGGGGCCGGCAGCATGAGCTGGGCTGCCCTCCTCTGCAGGCAGGGCATGGTTTGCATCACAGAGGCCTTTGCTCTGTCCCTCTCTGTGTTTGTTTGCATGCTTGGCTCTGTCCAAAAGTCATGTCACAGCTTGAAACCCCTTCAGACTCCTCCCTGTGCCAGGCCCCGCCGGCTGCTTGGAGTCGGGTTTGGGAGGCGAGTCCCCCCTCGGCCCAGCCGTGCTGCTCCCTCCTGCTCAGGCACCGAGCACCGGTGAGTGGGGAGATCCCAATGACTGGTGCCAGCAGGTTTCCAGATCTGCCGTGTGTTTTGTGGGAATGCTGCAGGGAGCTCGTGGGGAGCTGTCAAGTGCCAATGCGGGTGCCTGCGAGCGGCGTTGCCATCGCATGCCGGTGGCAGCTGGTGCCCCGAGGCTGCTGCATGTGGCACCACAGGAGCAGCTGTGCTGCAGAGCCTGAGGGGAGCCCAGGGTCTGTGTGGAGTCACACGAGGGAGGCAGCCTGGAATTTGGGGGACAGCAGCTGAACTGGACACGGTGTGAGTCCTCCCCAGCATCGCCCACAGCAGCTGGCATTGGGGGGCTTCACTTTTGGGGGATGTGGCAGGCTGGGGCCCGGGGTCTCTGCAGGATGCTGGTGGGCTCACCACCATGGGCAGGCTCGTGCCACAGCTGTCCTCTGCCTGTAGGTTTTACAAACTGTATTAGTAATTTCTGTCGCTATTTTAAGGAGATTTTTCCAAAGGCAGTTTGCATTACGGGTACGCTGAGCCTTTGGGGATGTGTGGGATGGCAGGAGCGCTGTTAAAATGCAGGGACTGTCAAGAAGATTTTTGGAGAGAGAAAACAAACCCCCAGCAGGTGGTTTTATTTGGCACCGTGCAGATGCGCCTTGTGATGAATTTGTGGTGCCTTGAGGAGCCTCAGCCTCATGCCTTGGCCGAGCTCGTTTCCCTCCAGATTCCACAGGCAGCAGGCACACAGAACCCGGGAGAAGCTTGCCCTGGTGTTGGCTGCCTGCTTTGGTTCACTCTGTTTTCCAAGCCCTGTCTGCCTCCAGAATTGCTGCAGGAATTCTCTCAAAGATTTCCTCTCTCAAGGTGAATGATGCCTTTTTGCCCCCTTTTCATCCCCAGTCTGTGCTGTGGTGCCTCACCGTGTGGGTGCAGGCAGGAGGGTGGCGCTGCCACAGGAGCCCCTTGTCCCCTCCCAGGGACATCAAACAAGAGCAGCAGCAGGGGTTGCTCAACACACAGTGAAGTGAAGCAAGCAGCTGCTTCCCACAGTGCTGCACTGCAGGTCATGCACTGTGGGAAGCAGTGCATTCCCAGGCAGTAACCCCAGCCTGAGACTGGGGCTCTGAAGGGGCTGAAGCACGCAGGTGCTTCTCCACGGAGGAATGGCCATGGGCATGTTGGCTCCGGAGCTGCAGGCTGCTGTGCTGGGGCAGGGGAAGCTTTTCCAGCACTCCCATTCCTGCTCAGTGCTGGGAGGGATCCTGTGGTGGGAGCAGCTGTTGCCGGCAGTGGCTGAGCTGCAAGGGGGGTGGGATAACAGCCACCCCCCTCGGGCAGCTGTGCTCACGGCTGGCTGGGAGCCAGCGTGCTCGGGTGGCACTCAGGGCATGGGCACAGGCCTTGGTGGCCCAGCATTTGCAGATGCAAGTGGCAGCAGAGGAGGAGCAGGCTCGCAGCTGGGCTCAGCAGACAGGAAGGCGCTCGGATGTGCCGTGCACGGTGGTTTGGCTGACGAGGCAGCAGCGGCGCAGGCTCGCAAGGACCCGGTTCCGTTTCTCCCATCGGTGGTTTCACAAGGGCTTCACCCATGCCGGGGCTTGGGAGTGGTCACTGCCTGTCCTCGCTGGGGCTGGGAGTGGGAGGCCACAAACACACATTGCTGAAGTGGGTGCTGGTGCTTCCCAAAGTTTCTGGCTTTGTGGAGACACCAAATGCTTGCCTTTATGGCGTCCATTGTGCTGAGCGTGGCTGGGCGCTGCTGGAGATCCTGGGGCTGGTCCGTGCTTGGGACTGTGCTCCTGAGGGAGCTGCAGGAAACAGGACAAGAACGAGCAGAGGAACTGGGGAAGGTGGGGAGCAGTGTCCCCTCTCCCCTCCCTGCCTGCAGGGTGAGCAGTGGCACCTCAGTCCTTGCTGCCCTGCCCTGCCCTCAGGCAGAGATGTTGCTGCTGCTGCTGCTGCATGGAGAAATAAAACACTTTGATTTTGTTTCTTAAGCAAATTTGAGGTTTTGGGGTTTGTCTTGCAGAAACAATTTTTTATTTGCAGATCCTGATCTTTGTGCGTGCAAGAATGGAGCTTGCTGAGACTTAGGGTTTGGCGTGTGGATTGGGAAAATATTTTTTGAAGATACTTGGTGTTTTTTCTAGCAGTTCCTCTGACTTCTCTTCCTCCCTGTTGTATGGCAGGCTCTGACCACCCACATTCCTGCAGGGGAATATTTGTGCAGTTTTGTGAGGGAAGAGCTGTGTTTGCATCAAGCGTGGTGAGTGAACAGGGGGGCTGCAACCCTCGGCTCCCCTCACCCAGTGCCCCTCTCCCCTGGGGATCCCCAGGACATGCCCTGGATGAGGAGTGAGAGTTGGAGGACCTGATCAGAGGCAGGGAGAGGAATCACAGAATCACCACAGAATCATGGAATGGTTTGGGTTGGAAGGGGTCTTAAAGATGTTCTAGTTCCACCCCCATTCCATGGGCAGGGACACCTTCCACTAGACTGGGTTGCTCAGAGCTCCATCCAGCCTGGCCTTGGACACATCCAGGGATGGGGCAGCCACAGCTTCCCTGGGCAAGGGGAGCTGGAGGAGAGCTCAGTGCTGTCCCAGAGCTCCATCCTCCAGCAGGACAGTGGAGTCACTGGTCAGGGCACAAGGGGAACCAACATGGGAGTGTCACCATCAGTGGACCTGTGCTGGCTTTGCCTTTGTCCCCCAGAGGCAGCAACTGCAGAGTAATTAAGGAAGGGTGAAGCTCTGTGGGTTAATTAAAAGTCAGGAGCTCCCTCTGAAGTGCAGAGCTCGTGTCCCATTTCAGCACGAGCGTGTCTGACGTGCCTGAGCCTTGCCATGGTGCGGGCACACGGTGCCAGGTGCTGGGCAGTGGGTAGATGCCTCCATCCCTGTGTCCTGCCAGCAGCTTCCCCCTTTGGCATGCCATAATTATCTGCCACTCTGAGCTGAAGGCCGTGTCCCTGCGAGGTTGGCAGGGTGAATGCTGGGGTTTCCATCTCCCGACGATAAAACGCTGTCGCCGTGCTCGGAACGAGGGATGGGCGGAGGGGACTTACTGTAAATTGGTGGGATTTTAATTGTTTGAGGAACACTGTACCATTGAGCAGGATAATAAAATGTTTTGCTAATCATAACAGCCTTGAGGCGATAAACCAACAGTCTGTTTGTGCTCTGAAATGTCTGTGGATTCTCTGCTGATGTGATTTAGGGCCTGTTGGAGCTGGCTGGCACACAGTGCCCCTATCCCTGGCTGGGCTCTTTGGGATGCAGGGCAGGGATGCTCGGCTGGAATGATTGGTGTGGCTCAGGGCTCTCACCTGGCAGGCTTTTCTGAGCCAGAAAGTGTTTGAAGCTGGCACATGCTGCATTAATCCTCGGAGCAGCACGTTCTGCTGGTTTATTTTTCTAGATGCTCAGCAGTAAGAATAAATTCCCCTTTGCCCCCTGAGCCTGTTGGGTGTTAAGATGCAGCTGGAGCAGCCTCTGTGTGGTGTGGGGGCTGAGGTGGCTGCTTGAACACTCATCCCTGAACTCTTTTGACTGTTATTTTTCCCTGGGATGATGGCGGCAGTGCAAGTGCAAACCACAGGGATGTCAGTGCTGTTTGGGGATTTTCCAAGGGACACAGAACTCCAAAGTGCTCCAGACCCCAGGTGTTTTTGTTGGGATTGGTTGTGTTTTCACTGGAATTGGCCTCTGTTCCAGTGGGTTCATGACCTGCAGTGCAGCTTCAGTTTTAGTCACCAAACCTGTCCTGCTCTCAGTGGTGCCACTCTCACGACGTGGTGGGTGACAGCAGTTTCTTTTCTGTTATGGGTTTGGGTTTTTTTTTGAGTGCTGCAGCTTAATTTTCATGTCTTCTCTCCAAGGCTTAGGGCCATGGCACACCTGCAGCAGAGGCAGGTGCAGAGCCCCTGTCCCCCCGCTGGGGTGGGTGGGTTGGACTCTGTTCCCACGGTGCGGTGGGATCGATCCTGGTCGGTGCCGTGCTGGGGGGGAGGAGCACGAGCTGGGGGTTGTGCAACAGGGCTGACGCTGCACTCAGTGACCACAGCCAACCCCGTGGTGCCTCTGTGTGCTCCTGGTGGAGATTGGGGCTGGCCCCCTGCTCCATGCTCGCTGCATTCCAGTCCTGCTAAGAGAGATGCTTGGGAAGTGTTTGGAAATGTGCTGTACAAGTTGCCAGCAGGAGCATCCAGGAGGAGCAGAGCTGCCATCAGCAGTGCCAGCGTTGGACTGACCTCAGGTTGGGATGAAGCAGTGGCCCCCAGGCAAGCCGTGTTTATTTTTGTAAATGAACTGGAGACTATCAATTCAGTAATTAAATATTGCTGATTTGTAAAGATGTGAGTTGGATATGTTGGGACATTTCTTGCTGACCTCAGTTTCTGCTGCTGTTCTGCCACAAGGGCGCCTGCAGATCCTCGTCCTTTTATTAAGCACCAACAAATTGAACTCAAATTTTCCAGGCCTCATCTACATCTTTTGGGGAGGCTGCACTTAATGCCAATCATTTCTGGGAACGGTTTAAAGAAAAATACAGCTTTTGATCATATGGGGCTTCTCCTAGAAACTTTCTGTGGTTGTTTGTAGCACTTTAACAAATGGTGTTTCCTCCGTGCTGAGGGTGCTGTGCCGGCTCTGGGGCTGTTCTGGGGGTGGGTTTTTGGTGGCTTTTAGCCGTTCCCAACGCAGGTGCCAAGGTCAGAGGTTTCACTCAGGGGTTTTGGTCGGAGCTGTTGTTGGAGCCCAGCTGGTGGTGGCGCCCTGCACAGCATCAGGAAGGAAGTCACAAACAAGTGCGTGTCTGTGTGTCTGTCCGTGTGTCTGTGCCCGGGCAGGAGCTGGAGCCGTTTCCGGAGCAGGGTGAGTCGGGTGGGCTGTTGAACCCTTCTGTCCCTGCACCTCAGCGCTTGGGGCACTGCAGAAGCACACCCAGGGATGCTGCTGCTGCTCGGTGGAGCTGCAGCCTGATCTGGAGCTGGAGTCCTGTAGTCCATGGAGGCCAGGCTGAGCAGGAAGCCTCGCAGGAAAGCGCCTGCACTGCGGATGAGCCCTTGTAGAGTTCCTGCTGGGTGGAGTTTCCCTCTGGTTTCTCCTTAGTGCTGAGGCAGAGGGGCCGGTGACACTCAGTGGCAGGAGAGGAGACTGGAATAGCCATTAGTGTCACTTCTGGAAATGTTCTCAGGAACATCCTGCGAGGCCAGGACCTGCTGCACAGCCAGGGGGAGCTGACTGGGAATGTCCCAGCAGCAGTGACCCCACGATGGTCCCATGTCCACTGTGTGATCCTGGGAGCAGGGTGACATCCGGTGATCCGCCAGGTCCTGGCCCCTCGGGGGGCTCTGCTGCAGCTCCATGTCCCAGACTGTCCCCAGGATGCTCTGTGCTTGCAGGATGGCTTCAGCCAAGGCTGCTGGGCTCCCTGGCATGTAGCAGTCCTTGTGGGAAACCCGGTGTCCAGGGGTTTGGTTCCCATCCTGGAGGGATTTCCATGCTGTGCTGCTGCCTTGGCAGGTGGTGAGGCTGGAGAGAGCTTTGTTCCTTGGGCAGGATCCGGGAGGTCCTGCCAGGCCTGCAGGTCCTCTGGGCTCTGTCTCCTTTCACTGTCACTGATTTGGGGGCTCTGATCATAGTCTGACGTGTGCCTGATTTCAGCATTTCCAGCAGGCGAGTCTGGAGCTGCTTCCCCTGGTCGAGGCTGTTGTGCGGGTCCATGTGTGCTGGAATTGTGCCCAGGATTGTCATTGTATCCCCTGAGCTTTAAACATCCAGGCTGCTCTGGCCCCCCTGAGGCCTCTCTCCTTTCCAGGAGGCTGCATTTCCTAAAAGAGCTGCTTCCCTCAGTGTGTCCTGGCTTGGCTGTGCTCTGTGAGCAGTGCTGGTGTCTCAGGGCAGGTGTGCCAAGTCCAGCTGCCAGCGCTGGCCATGAGCTGGGGCCACCAGCTCCAGCAGGAACACCTTTCCCTGGGGCTCAGAGGAGCCTGTGGGGAGGAGGGGAAGGTGCTGAGGAGGAGGGCAGATGCATGTGCTATAGAAACAAATCAACACTGTGGCTTCTCTTCCCCATCAGGTGTTTTGGTGGCCACGGGTTCAGCATGAAGCTCAACTAGCAGCACAATGACCGTACGGGGACAAGGTAAGAGCAAGCAGCTGGATGTGTGGTTCCCCTGGGATGCTGGGTGGCTGCTGCACATCTGTCTGATGATGTTGCACATCTGTCCACACCACCACTGTGCCCTGTGGATCCTGTGCTGCTTTCACAAGCTGGCACGACACAGTGTCAGCCTTGTTCATGGGCAAGCCCCATCAGCATGGGAATAGGGAAGACTTGCTGCCTGTAGGACCTCTTGTCACTCTGCTGTCACTTCCCCACTGGTTCCCATCCTCCCCCATGCTCTGGGTGCCAGCCTTGCCCTGATGCTGGCCAGGGACAGAGTCACATCCCTGTCCTGCCGTGTCCAAGCTGCACTCAGGGGCTTCAGCCCTGGATTGCTGCTGGCACTTTGCTTTCTGCTCCCATGTCACCATTCCCTGCCAGAGTAGCCTCTGAGAGCTCCCTAATTCCAGCTGGAGCGGGAAGCTCTCAGAGCCAGCTTGGGCACCTGAAAGGGTGTTGTCTCTGGAAGGGCTGTCTCTGCTCAGACAGCCCTGCACCTAATTACACCATGATTCCAGCACAGTGTCTGCTGGGGAGGAAATGACCCATCTATCTTCCCTCACAGACTAATGAGGCCCATAAATTTTAGGAAATTCTCAGTGGAGAATTGCACAGAAGAGCTGAGAACCAGCTGGGCTGTTTGTGGTTGCCCCTGGCTTGTGGCCAGACACGCTCTGGGTGTTGTTCAGCCCTCCCAGCACACTGGGGTGATCCCTGGGAGAGGTTTGTCCTATTCCAGCCCTCCTGGGGCCAGGGGCTGCCGTGCAGGGGCAGAGCCAGAGTCCAGAGCTCAGCAGTGGGGAGAAGCCATGCTCCTGTGGGCACCTGCCTTTCCCACTCCCCACATGGAGTGGGAGCTTCCCGTGTTGGTGGTGTTGGGTTGGGAGCAGTGGGGGCTGTGTCTCTGCCTGCTGGACAGGCAGGGTAGTCCCCAGGGACTCACAGAATCCCGGGATCATTCAGGTAGGAAAAGTCCTCCCAGACCATCCAACCTGGTCCAACCTGTGCCCAGTCCCCACCTTGTCACCAGCTCAGAGCACTGAGTGCCATGTCCAGGTGTTCCATGGACACCTCCAGAGATGGGGACACCACCCCTCCCAAGGCCTGACCTCTCTTTCCATGGGGAAATTCCTCCTGATGTCCAACCTGAACCTCTCCTGGCACAGCTGGCAGCCCCATCGAACACAATATGAGAGTCCCTTTGTTCCCTCCACAGCTCGGCCGGAGCTGCTGGAGCATCTCGGTGGGAACTGCTCCCTGTCAGCTGGTTCTCCTGGAGAACAGAGCACTTCTGTGCTCCAGCCTCCTTTCACGAGGCAGCCTTTGCTGCTAATTAGCCTGTCTTGGTCTGCATTGCCCTAATTATTCCAGTTGGCCCTAAATCCTGCCTGCTCCTCTGCCATCCATTGAAATGGGTCTTGTGGCATTTGCAATTATTTTGGGGTGAATATTTGAATATATTTACATGACAGAAACAGATGAAGAGAGCAGGAAGGAGCAGCACTTGTCTTGTTAATGGCTCTGACTCTGCTGGGTGCCACAAAAATGCCAGAGCTGTTGGGTGTCCCTCTGATCTACATCCCAACAAATCCACCCACTTTATCTCATACCTGGGGATGCAGTTGAGGCTGTTTAGCTTCGGTATGTTAGCAAGCAGCTGGTTAGGGTGGACCAGGGAGTAAAGTGCCACAAAAATACTTTTGGTGGTGGTGTTGCTGTGCTGCTGGGATGGGGGAGGGCCTCCCTGGGCTGGCAGAGAGGCCCCGCCTGGGCAGGGGTGGATAAAGGCCAGTGGGTGGATGGGAGCAGGCCAGGATGGTGGAGTGGGATGTCAGGGACTGGAAGGGGGGAGCAGAGCAAGTCCCTGAGTGGCTGGCAGGAGGAGCAGGAAAGCTGCCCAGCTCCAGGCTTTCTCCTGCCTGCTCCCTGCTCCACATGGGCTGCTGCACAATGTGTTCCTTCGTGGACCGGAGAAAACGATTTTCTGGAGCAGCTCTTTGGCCTGTCAGCAAAACAGAATCCATGGACGGCCCGTTCCTTCCACTCCATTCAGCTCCTGCCCCAGCCACATAATCACAAAGAACTGGAAATCCCGGGGTGAGCCCAGGGGAGGATTGCAAAACCTGCACTCGCAACTGGGGCGGACGGGGGGAGGGGGCGGGAAGCGGTGCCAGCATTCCCGGGAGTCCCTCCGGGCACGCAGCTGAGCTGGGCACTTGCAGAAGCTTCAGCCTTCCTGCTGGATGTCCTGCCGAGCCGTGGAAAACCCCAAAAAGTCTCGGTGCCAGATGAAGTTTCACGGATTTCTCCATCAGGTCAGTTTCCGAGGCAGGGCAGGGTGGTGAACGCTGCGTGTTCACTCTCAGGTGGTTGAATTTCTCAGTGTTTCATTCTAACGGTTTCTCTTTACTCAGACCCTCAAAGCTGGCATGAGAGGCTTTTGTTTTTCTCATATTTCAGCTTCCCCCTCCCCTGCGACCTCAGGGTTAAACTAAACAAAATGTAGGGAGGATGCAGGTGGCTGAGAGGTGAGCGCTGCTGGAGTGCTGACTTGGGTTTGGGAGGAGTAACCTCACCGAGGGTCTGGGCTTTATCTGGGATGGAACAGGCTCTCTGTAAAGATTTTGTTTTGAGGAATCCCTGAGTATACAGTGCCCCTCCTCTCCAAAACGTTCCTGGAGCTTTGCTCCAGCTGTAAACCTGTGTTTCTGGGAGCACAGCGCAGAAATTCTCTCTTTGGGCGTGCACTGAGGCCGACTTTAATTACCTGCTGGGTGTAGGGCACCAAGCCTGGGAGGTGCTGATAAGTGAAGGAGGTGCTGATAAGTGAAGGAGGTGATGAAATCTGGGATGGTGTCAGCACGCTGCTCTGACAGTGCTGTTCTCTTGCAGATGCCCGTGGGGTTGGACACTCGCTAGCGGAGAGCTGAAGCCCCCAGCCCGCGCCCAGGAGAGCAGGATGCGGGTCACCACACGCAGGGTGCTGCTGCTGGTGGGCTTGGTGGCGGCCCTGATGGTGACCCTGCACCTCGGGCAGCAGGTCCTGGAGTGCCAGCAGGTCCTGAGCGAGAGGAGGCACAGGCTGATGAGGCCGGAGAACGAGGAGCTGGTGATGGTGGACGCCAACCACGTGGAGTACCGCTACAGCAAGGACATGCCGCTGATCTTCATCGGCGGCGTCCCCCGCAGCGGCACCACGCTGATGAGGGCCATGCTGGACGCCCACCCCGAGGTGCGCTGCGGGGAGGAAACCCGCATCATCCCCCGCGTGCTGGCCATGCGCCAGGCCTGGTCCAAGTCCGGCCGCGAGAAGATGCGCCTGGACGAGGCGGGGGTGACGGACCAGGTGCTGGACGCGGCCATGCAGGCCTTCATCCTGGAAGTGATCGCCAAGCACGGCGAGCCCGCCAGGTACCTGTGCAACAAGGACCCCTTCACGCTCAAGTCCTCGGTGTACCTGTCCCGGCTGTTCCCCAACTCCAAGTTCCTGCTGATGGTGCGGGACGGGCGCGCCTCGGTGCACTCCATGATCACGCGCAAGGTGACGATCGCCGGCTTCGACCTGAACAGCTACCGGGACTGCCTGACCAAGTGGAACAAGGCCATCGAGGTGATGTATTCCCAGTGCCTGGAGATCGGCCGTGCCCGCTGCCTGCCCGTCTACTACGAGCAGCTGGTGCTGCACCCCGAGCAGTCCATGCACAACATCATGAGGTTCCTGGACATCTCCTGGAGCGACACGGTGCTGCACCACGAGGAGCTCATCGGGAAGCCCGGCGGGGTGTCCCTTTCCAAGTGAGTCTCAGCTCCTTCCTCAGCTTTTCGTGGCACAAAGCAGGCTAAAACTGAGGGCAGAGCCACCTTGCCGGTGTTTGCGTGTGATTTTGGGGGAAGAGGGACGGCACGTTGTACTGCAGTGGGGTTTGTGTTCCTGAGTAAGAGATGGCTTTAATGCTCCCAATCTGTTGTACTCCACAGAACAGCTTGTCAAGCAAGGATTTCAGGAGCAGGTGACTGTTTAATCTCTCTTGACTCTGCAGAAATTATTTCAGTCTCTAATTTGCAAAGAACTGCTTGCTCTGAAACGTGAGCTCTTTAATGCCTCTTTCTCCACCCGTCCTCAGATGCCTCCTTGGTGTGATTAGTTGTGCTGCTAATGATGATGAGCTGCAGTTCTTGCCAGGTCTGGGGTTGGTATTGCAGAATAAAAGCAATACCTGCTCGGTGGAGGCACACCCAGCACTCCCTCCTGCCCTCTCCGTGTGCAGGGGAGTGTTTGCCTTCTCCCACTTTCTTTTCCTCTTTTAATGCCGTTTCTTTTCTAAATGGAGGCTTAAGTCAGGCTTAGCAAAATTTAATCAGCCGTGTAAGGAAATTATCCAGGTCTCCATACCAGTTGCTGGTGCCCCGGTGGTGAGGGCACCGGAGCCATGGGGGGATGTGCAGCTGCTCCAGTTTTCCAGGATGCCCTGGGAGTGCAGCCAGCTCTACTTCCCTGTTTGCTCAGAGTAAATTGGTCCAGGTTGCTTAGATCAGGTTTTGAATATTCATAGGGGTCACCTGGTGTGTCTGTGCTGCAGCCCACACATCTTGCATTGTTTTCTTCTGATAAGTCCTGGTGAAACCCCCTGTCCTAGTGCAGGATAGATCCCTCCTGTAGGAAAAGAGGAAGCAGCCTCAAGTTGTGCCACAGGAGGTTTAGGTCGGATAAAAAGGAAAATTCCTTCCCTGAGAGGGTAATTAAGCATTGGAACAGAATGGTGGTAGAGTCACCATCCCTGAAGGAATTTAAAAGTTGTGTGCATGTGGCAGCTGGGGACGTGGGTCAGTGGTGGCCTTAGCAGTGCTGGGGGAATGGCTGGACTCACTGATCTTAGAGGGTTTTTCCAGCCTTAATGATTCCACGATTCTAAACAGGAGGACCCAGCCTCCGGGGCTGTGGAACCCCCTGCCAGGGTCTGCTTCCCCAGAGCAGGGCTGTGAGGGACAGAAACTGTGCTACCCCATCCAAGGAAGTGCCCAAGGCCAGGTGGGACAGGATTTGGAGCAACCTGGGCTAGTGGAAGGTGGCCCTGCCCATGGCAGGGAGTGGGATGGGATTGAAGGTCCTGTCCTGTGGTTCTCTGTGGAGGTGGCAGCAAGTTTTACATGAGCCCAGCACATACATGAAATCCAACCCTTGTGTTTTGTTTTTTTCCTTTATTTTCCCCAGGATAGAGAGGTCGACAGACCAGGTGATCAAGCCAGTGAACATGGAGGCGTTATCCAAGTGGATCGGGCACATCCCGGGGGATGTGCTGCAGGACATGGCCCACATCGCCCCCATGCTCGCCAGGCTGGGCTACGACCCCTACGCCAACCCCCCCAACTATGGCCACCCCGACCCCCTGGTTGTCAACAACACGCACAGAGTGAGTGGCACTGCCACCGAGGGGACGGGCCGGGGGCAAGGGAAGCTCCTGAGCCGGATCGGGATGGAGCAGGGGGGGACAGACTCACACAGGGAAGTCACAGAATCACAGAATTCCAGAGTCATTCAGGTTGGGAAAGACTTCCAAGGTCATCAAATCCAGCCTGTGCCCGATCCCCACCTTGTCACCAGCCCAGAGCACTGAGTGCCACGTCCAGGAATTCCTGGGACACCTCCAGGGATGGGGACTCCAAACCTCCCTGGGCAGCCCCTTCCAGTCCCTGACCACCCTTTCCATGAGGAAATTCCTCCTGGTATCCAACCTGACCCTCCCCTGGCCCAGTTTGATGCAGTTTCCTCTCCTCCTGTACCTGTTCCCTGGGAGCAGAGCCCGACCCTCCCTGGCTGTCCCCTCCTGTCAGGAGCTGTGCAGAGCCAGAAAGTTCCTCCTGAGCCTCCTTTTCCCCAGGCTGAGCCCCTTTTCCAGCTCCCTCAGCTGCTCCTGGTGCTCCAGCCCCTTCCCAGCTCCATTCCCTTTCCTGGACACGCTCCAGCCCCTCCATGCCTGTCTGGAGCGAGGGGCCCAGAGCAGGACAGAGCACTCAAGGTGTCACCCTTTTCCCTGGGAAGGCTGGGAATGACTGACAGCAGTGACCCAGAGCTGATTCCACTGCCCCAGGGGGTCACTCCAGGTTCTCTTTCCCACAGGTTTTAAAGGGGGATTATAAAACACCGGCCAATCTCAAAGGTCACCTGCAGGTAAGAGCCGGGCCTACCCTGAGGGTTTGGGACACACCAGGGCACCTGGTCCCTGCTCCCTTCCCTGGGGAATGCTGGCTCAGAGCTGACCCCTCTCTTTTGGGGCTCTTCCAGGTGACTCAGAACACATCATCTTCTCACTAAGAAAATTAATGATTTCCAGGTAAGACCCTGTTTCCTTAATTTTGGGATTTGGGCAAATCCTGCATTGCTCCAGGACCAGCACTTGGTTTGTGTGATTTCTGTGGATCTGCTGGGGTTCCAGGCACACTCCTGGTGCCAGGGATCCTTCACAGTCGCCTCAGATCTTCCCACACAATGCTGCTGTGTGGGACCATTTGTAAGGAATTCTTTTCCTGAGCTCTGGGAACAGGATTAAAGCTGCCAAATGAAACTCAGCCGCCTGGGAGGGTTATTGCAGCCCGTCCCCGCGGGCAGCAGGGACACATGGAATGTGTGGATGAGCTGAGCTGCTCCCCAGCTGCCTCCAAAGACGTGCCATGGACCTGAGGAAGGGGATAGAAAACAAAGGAAAACATGATGGAAAACAAAGCTGCTGCCTTGGGCTGCTGCTCCAGAGACAACTGTTGATGTGTTGGATGTTCTTCCTCCATGCTAAAGCATAAAATACCATTCTTGGTACTAAAACTAATCCTTTAAGAGCAAGTTTCTGTCTACAAGCAGATGGTTGGGCTAGAAAAAGATCAGAAGCACTGAGGGAAGATCAGGAATTGTGTGCCCCCTTGTCCTGGGCTGAGAATCAGTTCCTTTCTGGTCATTTTTTGTGTCATAGGGGCTTTAAACCCTCAGTCAGGCATTGCTGAGCTAGTCTGAGGGGATCCTGCCCCTGAGGGGATCCTGCTTCTGAGGGGATCCTGGCCCTGAGGGGGTCCTGTTCTTGAGGGGATCCTGTTCTTGAGGGGATCCTGGCCCTGAGGGGATGCTGGCCCTGAGGGGATCCTGCTTCTGAGGGGGTCCTGTTCTTGAGGGAATCCTGCCCCTGAGGGGAGCCTGTTCTTGAGGTGATCCTGCTACTGAGGGGGTCCTGGCCCTGAGGGGGATCCTTCTCCTGAGGGGATCCTGTTCCTTAGAGGATCTTGCCCCTGAGGGGATTGTTCCCCTGAGGGGATCTTTCCCCTGTGGGG
This sequence comes from Urocynchramus pylzowi, assembly GCA_013397555.1. Taxonomy (NCBI): domain Eukaryota; kingdom Metazoa; phylum Chordata; class Aves; order Passeriformes; family Fringillidae; genus Urocynchramus; species Urocynchramus pylzowi. Next base: position 47,674 of record VZRH01002683.1, on the reverse strand, counting down.
GATCCTCTTCCTGAGGAGATCCTGCCCCTGAGGGGATCCTGCCCCTGAGGGGATCCTGCCTCTGAAGGGATCCTGCCTCTGAGGGGATCCTACTCTTGTGGGGATCCTGCTCTTGAGGGGATCCTACTTCTGAAGGGATCCTCTTCCTGAGGGGATCATACTCCTGAGGGGATTCTGCTTCTGAAGGGATCCTGCCCCTGAGGTTCTGTGTTTTGTCTCTTCCAGAACGCTGCCGATGGCCTGTTGTTGCCCGAGAAGGACGAGTGTGCAGTGGGCCCGTGGAAATCTGTTCTCCAAGCATATTGCTTGCTCCTACTGTTGCCAAATGACTGCGCTCCAGGAATGTATTTGCATTTATTTGCAAAGGCCAAACGTGCTCCACGGCGGGACAGTCCCGGCCCGGCCCAGCGCTCCACACGGAATGCAGCTGTGGAGCCCGGGCCCGGCGGGAGGGCAGGAGATTCCCTGTGCCGTGGCTGGAGGACTCTGTACATCGCGTTTGTGTCTCGTGATCCTGTTCCCCGTTCCCGGCGTGGGGAACAGCCCTCCCATCCCTGCTGTTCCGTATTCCTGGGATCGGGAGGAGCCACCCTGCTCCTGCTGTTCCCAATTCCCGGGGTCAGGAACAGCCCCCTGGCCCTGCAGAGCCTTTGTGGTGCGTGTGCCCTACCCCGTCCCCGACCCTGACCCTGCAGAGGCTATTGCAGAGTTAATATATGGCGCCCCCCCACTCCCGGTGTCGGACACCATTAAAGTGTTGATTTGATATTTAATATTTTAATTATTAATCGCGCGGGCTGCTCCCCCTCTACCCCGCCGGGCCACAGGGCGGCGCTACGGCGCGGCCGCTCCGCTCCTAGCGACTCTATGGTTTGGGGGCGGGGCTTGCGCTCTACTGGAAGAGGAGCGGAAGTGAAGAGGCCGCATCCGGTGTGGCGGCGGGCCGGGTGTCCCGGGTCAGGAGCTCCTGAGGGGGCTTGGGGTCCCTGAGCGGGCCGGGGCATCCCGGCGGTGCCACGATGTCGATGTCGCACCTGTACGGCACGGACGGAGACGATGGCGTGGAGATGGAGAGCTTCGAGGTGTCGGACTGGGACCTGCAGAACGAATTCAACCCGCACCGGCAGCGACACCGCCAGACCAAGGAGGAGGCGACCTACGGCGTGTGGGCCGAGCGCGACTCGGACGAGGAGCGGCCCAGCTTTGGCGGGAAGCGGTACGGCCGGGCTGGGACCCCCGGCCCGCTCAGGGA
>VZRH01002683.1:10442-35393 GCA_013397555.1 Urocynchramus pylzowi | reverse complement strand
CGAGCGGGGGATCCCGGAGCATCCCGGAACATCCCGGAACCGCGCCGAGCATCCCCGAGCCGCCCGCAGCCATGTCCCGCCCCGCCGCGCCCGGCCCCGCGCCATGGTGAGCCCCTTCCCCGCCCCGAGCCCCCCTCCGCGCTCGCCGCCTCCCACCCACCCGTGCTGGTGCCCCGGGAAGCACCTTCGGTCCCCGGTCGCGGGTGAGGTCTGGCAGCCCCCGGGGCTCAGCAGCTCGGTCGCTGGCCGCGGGTCACTCCAGGGCCGTGGAGGGGCGGTCCGGGAGCGGATCCAGCCTCCCGCTCCCGGCCCGGCAGCAGCGCGGCTTCCTCGGTGCCGCCTCCCAGCCAGCCTTTGCTCCAGACCTGGGCTGCTCCTACGGGAAAACTCCCGCACGAAGCTCGTTCCGAGCTTGTGCTGACTGATAGGACAGGACGGAAAGTGTTACTGAGTACGTGCGTTCGAGAAATTATGAGCAGGGTGATATCACATCTTCAGAGGGACCCTGCTGTCTCCTGCTCCTCGGGAGCTCTTGGGTGCAGGCAGCACCCGGGAGCTGCTTGGGAGGCACATGGATAATAATTCTCGATAATTAGAATAATTATCTTACTCTCTTAGTTGTAATTATCCCCTGTGCTGAGGGTGCAATATCTCACAAATCCACTTTCTTTCCAATTCTCCTTCCACGTGTCTGAGAGTTGGAGTTACAGAACCGATTTTAAACACACAAAAGTGGTCAAATTTAGTCGTGAGGGACCTTTTTGGTGCTGCTTTTGGGTGTAAACTCGGTGTGATTGTGCAAAGAATCATGTCTCTCCGTTTGCAATAACTTTTTGTTGCTCTTCTGAAGAAATAGAAAGGAGAGGGAGAAGGGTAACAGTTTTCAAGTACACAATCATTTCTGGTAATGTCTTTTAGGTGGAATTACTTTTTCCTCTATGATGGCTCAAAAGTGAAGGAGGAAGGGGATCCTACGAGTGCCGGGATCTGTTATTTTTACCCTCCCCAGGTAATGTCTGCTTTATTTCAGTGCCTGTAAAGGGGTGCTGATGGTTCTGAATTGAGAGGGGTCAGGCTTCCATGTGATTTGGATTAATCCTTACTTAGTAGTCACAAAAGTTTTGAGAAATTTTTTAAGAAATCCCAACTATTAACTAGCTCCAGGTGGAGAAGGGCTGGGCTCTCAGGGCACAGCAGTGGGGTTAAACTCTGCTCCCTCCCTGAGGAATGGGCCAGCACAGCCCAGCTCTGTCCTGGTGATGTGAATAAACACACAGGAGGGATGAAAGTTCCTCTCCATAAGCCCCAGGCCCTTGTGCTGCCTGGAAAAAGCAATCCAATTATTTTTCTCCCAGAAATTTGCGTGTTCTACTGTGTTTGATTTATAGAATTCCAGAGCTGCTAAGCTTGGAATAGACCTTTAAAATCAAGTTCAGCCATGAACCCAGCACCCTCTTCACCACTAAACCTTGTCCCCAAGTGCCACACCCACACATTTTCTGAACACTTGCAGGGATGGTGACCCCACCACTACCCTGGGCAGCTTGTACCAATGCCTGACAACCCTGAGTTGAAATTATAATTACTTTTTATTTATACCTGAAAACAGCAGTGATTTTTTTTTTTTTCCTGAGTTTTTACTGGGAAGTTAAAGGCTTTGCTCCCTGGCAGACCACGCCGGAGCAGCAGGAGCTGCTGTGTGGGCAGATGGCCGGGGTGGTTCGCTGCCTCACCGAGATCTCCGGGGCCCCTCCCAGCCTCGTCCGCCTCAGGAAGCTCAAGTTTGCCGTGGTGGTGGATGGAGACTTTCTGTGGGTGAGTTCAGGAGCTCTGGAGCACTCACAGAGTGAAAACAGCCAGGGCCTGAAGGATGGGATTGCATAATGAGGGTGGGGGCTGCAGCCTGGGAGAGCTGGGGAGGGTCCTTGCAGTGCACAAATTTCATTTCATTCATAACTTAAATTTTGTTTTCTGAGGCCTGGCAGTCACTTCAGCTTCCTGCAGAAAATCTTCAAGTACTTCATTTCTTTGCCCACACCCAAAGGGATTTCTTAAGATGTTCCTGGCTGGAAACAGAATCCCAAAATCCCAGACTGGTTTGGGTTGGAAGGGACCTTAAAGCTCACCCAGTTCTACCCCCTGCCATGGGCAGGGACACCTTCCACTATCCCAGTCCAACCTGCCCTGGACACTTCCAGGGATGGGGCAGAACAGGATTCCATATGCTGCAGTTTGTAAGGACACAGTCACTGTTTGATAGTCTGATTGTTCTTTCCTTCTAGCCCTCAGCATCCCCAGAGCTTTGTCAGTGTCCACAGATATTTAGAATATAAAGAGCAGCGTGTGGCAGTTGTGACAAAAGTGCCCCAAACCACCCCCTGGGAACTGGGCTGAGGCCAGTCAGCCCCATTTAATTGGCACTGCTGCTTCTGTTTCAGCAATTCAAAAACTAGATGGAGTATCATCATAACATAAATAATGAGTTAATTAGAATATTTTGAAGTACTTCATTTCAGGAAAATGTTCTTAGCTATTAAAGCACCAAGTTAGGTCATCTAACGTGGGAAGGGAGTGTGTCTGAAGCGCTGCATTTCTGATATTTATTTATCCTGTCTGTGCCAGGGCTCTTGAGTGGGTTTGTTTGCATTTCCTTTCCTGTGACTGTGATTCCCAGGGGTGTTTGCCTGCACAGAGTTGCCTGTCCTTGTGTGAAAGCGATGAGAGCTGCTCTCACTTGGCGTGCCCGAGTTCTGTCAGGCAAACAGAAGTTCTCCATCCCTGCTGTGTCTGCTGCAGGTTCTGGGCTGTGCCCTGGAGCTGCCTGACGTGAGCTGCCGGCGGCTTCTGGAGCAGCTCATCGGCCTCTTCACCTTCTACCACGGCCCCGTGCGCGGTGCATACACGGTAACGGGGCATGGGGACACGGTGACAGGGACTGGGACACGGTGACAGGGACTGGGACATGGTAACAAGGGACTGGGACACGGTGACAGGGACTGGGACATGGTAACGAGGGACTGGGACACGGTGACAGGGACTGGGACATGGTGACAGGGACTGGGACATGGTAACGAGGGACTGGGACACGGTGACAGGGACTGGGACACGGTGACAGGGACTGGGACATGGTAACGAGGGACTGGGACACGGTGACAGGGACTGGGACATGGTAACGAGGGACTGGGACACGGTGACAGGGACTGGGACATGGTAACGAGGGACTGGGACACGGTGACAGGGACTGGGACATGGTAACGAGGGACTGGGACACGGTGACAGGGACTGGGACATGGTAACGAGGGACTGGGACACGGTGACAGGGACTGGGACATGGTAACGAGGGACTGGGACACGGTGACAGGGACTGGGACATGGTAACGAGGGACTGGGACACGGTGACAGGGACTGGGACATGGTAACGAGGGACTGGGACACGGTGACAGGGACTGGGACATGGTAACGAGGGACTGGGACACGGTGACAGGGACTGGGACATGGTAACGAGGGACTGGGACACGGTGACAGGGACTGGGACATGGTGACAGGGACTGGGACATGGTAACGAGGGACTGGGACATGGTAACGAGGGACTGGGGATGTGGGGACATGGTGACAAGGGACTGGGACATGGTGACAAGGGACTGGGACACGGTGACAGGGACTGGGACACGGTAATGAGGGACTGGGGATGTGGGGACAGGGTAACAAGGGACTGGAACATGGTGACAAGGGACTGGGACATGGTGACAGGGACTGGGACACGGTAATGAGGGACTGGGGATGTGGGGACAGGGTAGCAAGGGACTGGGACACATTAACAAGGGACTGGGGATGTGGGGACAGGGTAACANGACACGGTAATGAGGGACTGGGGATGTGGGGACAGGGTAGCAAGGGACTGGGACACATTAACAAGGGACTGGGACATGGTAATGAGGGACTGGGGATGTGGGACATGGGGACAAGGGACTGGGATATGGTGACAAGGGACTGGGGATGTGGGGACATGGTAACAAGAGACTGGGACATGGTGACAAGGGACTGGTACATGGTAATGAGGGACTGGGGATGTGGGGACATGGTAACAAGAGACTGGGACACGGTGACAAGGGACTGGGACATGGTAATGAGGGACTGGGACACGGTAACAAGGGACTGGGACATGATGACTGGGGACATGGGGACATTGTAGCAAGGGACTGGGGACATGGTAACAAGAGACTGGGACACAGTAACAAGAGACTGGGACATTGTAGCGAGGGACTTGGGACATGGGGACATGGTAATGAGAGACTGGGACATAGTAATGAGGGACTGAGGACATGGGGACACAGTCATGAGAGACTGGGACATGGTAACAAGGGACTGGGACATGGTAAGAGGGACTGGGGACATGGGGACAGGGTAACAAGAGACAGGGACACGATAATGAGGGACTGGGGGTATGGTGACTTTGGGGAGATGTAAACACTTCCTGACATGTCCCAGCTCTGTGGTGTTCCCTTGTGTTGCCTTCCTCCTGCCAAGGGTCACACATCCAAGAAGTGGGACCTGGAAAAGTGAGCAGGTCATCCCTGCCATTCCTCCGAGGTCCTGTGGGGCTCTGCTGAACCTTTCCCAGATGTTCACCCTAAGGAGTTTCCCCTCAGTATTGTCTCCCACCTTTTCCTGACCTTACCCTGGCAGGCCCTGTCCCACGTGGATTGCACCTCCCATCCCAAGTGCAAGGACACTTTGCAGTGACAGTGTTTTGGGGGTTTTTGTCACCCACAGGCGTTTTCCCAGGAGGAGCTGAGCAGGGAGTGGGACAGGTACATTGAACACATCCAAAAAAACACCAGTGACCTCCACAGGATTTTCAATTCTCTCTGGCATCTGGACAAAACCAAGGTAAGAGCCTGTCCTCTGCAGTGCCCCAGTGCCACTGTGTTTGTTTTTTTGCTGCTTGGAGGTTTCCCAGGATTCTGTGGCCTCACTGCTTCTCCCTGTCCAGGTGGATCCCCTGCTTTTGCTGAAGGCAGCTCTCATCCTGCAGACGTGCCAGCGCTCTCCCCACGTCCTGGCAGGCTGCATCCTCTACAATGGCTTGTAAGTAACCAGGTGTTTGTTCCCTGGAGGGTTAAATCCACCCCTTTCCAGGGCTTCCAGATCCTGGAGTGCATCCAGGGAGCAGAGCAAGGGCTCGAGGGCTGCTCTTGGTAATTGGCAAGACCATCAGAGCTTCAGGCCAGGCAGTCCCTGGCTGTCTGTGGGTCACTGAGTGGTTTGTGGAATTGTGGGATCATGGAATGGCTTGGATTGGAAGGGATCTTAAATCCCATCCTGTTCCACCCCCTGCCATGGGCAGGGACACCTTCCACTAGCCCAGGTTGCTCCAAATTTCATCCATCCTGGCCTTGGGCACTTCCAGGGATCCAAGGGCAGCCACAGCTGCTCTGGGCACCCTGTGCCAGGGCCTCAACACCCTCACAGGAAAGAATTCCTTCCTAATATCCCATCTAACCCTGCCCTCTGGCAGTTTGAATCCATTGCCCCCCATCCTCTCACTCCAGGCCCTTGTGAACAGTTTCTCCAAGGTTATCTGTGCTCATCACCATGAAGGAGTTCAAGATTTGGGTTTTAGTAGAAATCTGCTGGGTTTGATACTCAGCAGGATGTGAGGACTGAATTTGTGAGGCTTTTTAGGGGGAAGTCACCAAGGAGAAGGGAGATGAGTGGATGTTGTGCTTTCCCAGCAGCGTTCCCTCTGCAGATGTGCAGTTCAGTGCAGGTGTGTCCGTGTGTCCCTGGCTTTGTCTGACTGCTGGCCAGGACCACTGCCTGAACTGACAGGAAGTGCACAGGGGGATGAGCCAGGATTCCCCATGAGAAATTCCAGCTTCCTGCAATCAAAGATGACTGAATGACTTCAAGGAAAGCCTCCAAGGTGGCCTTGACAGACAGGAGGTGGGGAATTCTGAGCATTCCTTGGCAGCAGCGCTCAAGAGCCATTTTTCTTTGGCATGAACTGTTCCAGTGACACCTTTTACGAGCACTGGAAATGTGCCACAGGGAGAGCATCTGCCAGAGAGTGACCTCATAGCTGCAGGCAGGACGCTGGAGTGAGTCACTGCAGCGCCTGAGAGTGGAGGGACCTGGACATTTTACTTGAGGAGGGACTTGGGAGCCTTTTCCTGCACCAGGGTGTGTCACCTCGTGTCTCTGGTCTGTCTGGTAGAGACATTTTGTCACCAAATGTCATCAGAGTTCTCTGAAGGGATGATCTCTAAGTTCCCTCTCAAGCCAAACCATTCTGTGTTTCTCTGACTTTGCTTTGTCCTTTCAGGATTGTGAGCACCCAGCTGCCACCTGCACTCACTGCCAAAGTCCTCTTGCAGGGCAGCGAGTCCCCAGGCCAGGTATGGCACTGAACACAGTCCCTGCAAGCAGATTCCTGTTGGAATGTGGATGTGGTGTGGGAGCTCTTGTCACACAGATGTGTCACCAGGGGGAAGGACTAATATTGGCCATGATGCTTAAAGCTTTTATTAGTTATGATTTTAAAAGGTTCCAAGACTTCTGCACTAGGAATGAGCTTTTCTTTTTTTTCAGTCTTTAACTTACTGAATTTGTGAGTTCTCATTTATGTGGTGTTTTGACTTGCTTTTTACACAAGTTTTGGTATTTACTGGGAAATCCACCAAATGAGTGTCTGACAAACAGCAGTTTTCATTTGCTTTAAACTTGTCAAAAGTTAGTATTTATGTGATCAGGATCTTCTGTAAAAAAAGCCATCAGTATGCAGATATGAAAGCAACCTTTGCTGTTCTTCTGCTTGAATGAAGGGAGTTTCTGTGCCCTGAGCAGGTGGAGATGATAAATCTGGGCTCTGTCCTGAATTTTAGGTGTATTTTGGTTCTTGGGAAGCTCCCCTTGGCTTTGAGAGCTCCCTAAGGACCAAAACCCTTCCCAGCACCAAACATTCCCAGCATTGCTGAGGATTAGTGTGGGGTCTGCTGCAGCCTCGGGGAACTGGGAGGGTGACAGAGGTGTCCTGGTGTCCCTGATCCATCCACAGAGCTGATTCTTGGCTTTTGTTGCAGAGTGAGCCCGGAGCTGAGGAGCTGCAGGAGCCTGGTGAGCATCCAGCTGCATCCTATGGGCTGCCTTCCCTGCATGGGAGCATGAGCTGGTTCTTTGGGATTCACATCCAAGCTGTGCTGGGTGCTGGAGTAGCTCCAAAATATCCCAGAGGGTGTTGCTGCCACCAGCCAGCCTGTGCTGTGTGATCAGAACCAGCTCCTTCTGCTGGGTTTGCTCTTTTGGGTTTTATTCCAGTTCTGCAGATTCCCAACCATGCCTGCCTTAATTCCAGATCCCCATGTGGCCACTTGGCCACTGCCAGGCCCTGACAACAGATGGCTGGTGCTTGCAGCCCAAACCTCCAGCCATCCCCTCTCAGCATCAGTGTGGAGAAGATCTGCCAGGATGGAGACACTGAGGGGAAATTTAACTGTGTCAGGCATGAAGGGCATCAGCAGGATGGGAAAACTGGGAGGGTGGGAAAAGGCTGCCCAGCTCAGCTGGGATGCAGGATCATGGCAGGCCTGCAGCTCCTGCAGAAGCCTTTGGGTTGGTGAGGTTTGGTTTCTGGTTTTAAGCTGGGACATGTTTGTTGAATCCTCACCCCTCCCCTGCTCTTGCAGAGCCTCTGTTGCCGCCAGGTGTCCGAATCGTCCCGGTGTTCCTCACGGGAGAGGAGGTCTCTGCGCTCCAGGACTTCCCCGTGGAGTGGATGGCCAGGTGGGAAAGCAGCCTGACCCACAGGCAGGATTTGCAGCAGGAGCTCACACGAGGCACTGTGTTCCTGTTGCCATTGTCACTGTTTTCCCTGGAGCTAACTCAGGCTCTGTCACTGCCTTTGGAGCTGCCTGAGGCCCCTCAGGCTGGGCAGAATTCCCGTGTCCATATCCCTGCTGTGAGCAGTCCCATCTAACCCTGCTTCCCCTGCCCAGCTGTGATCTCTTGTCCCTCAGCTCACAGCACTGCTTTGTGGACAAGGGAGGGACATTCCCAGGAGCCTGCAGTGTAAGATTCCCAGGCTTTTCACCTGTGTCAGACCTCGGCCCATCCTTTTCCCAGGTCTCTTTGTAGCAGGGGATGNCCCTCAGGCTGGGCAGAATTCCCGTGTCCATATCCCTGCTGTGAGCAGCCTGGGGTAGAGCTGCTTCCCCTTGTCCCTCAGCTCACAGCACTGCTTTGTGGACAAGGGAGGGACATTCCCAGGAGCCTGCAGTGTAAGATTCCCAGGCTTTTCACCTGTGTCAGACCTCGGCCCATCCTTTTCCCAGGTCTCTTTGTAGCAGGGGATGGATCAGCCATTGATCAGTGATCAGCCATTGATCAGTGCCAGGAGCCAGTGAGGTTATCAGCTATGGGATAACTCCACACAGATCCTGCTCAGTGTTTCATCTACTTGTCATCTCCCACTAGGTCACCCATGTCCCCAGCAGGCCCCAGAGGAGAGGAGAGTGCATCCCAGGCATCTGTTCCAGAATCAACAGGAGCTCATGAACACCAAGCCCTGGATGGAATCTCTGTGCAGAAGTCCCATGAGGACACTTCAGACACACCTGCCCCAGGAGATGCTGTGCAGTTGGGCAGCCCTGCAGGTCCTCTGATGGACTTTTCTGGAATGGGAGCCTGCACAAGGAATTCTCCACCTGCAAACCTGAGTGCAGCAGGCAGTGAAAACTCAGAGCTCAGCAGGAAAACATCCTTTCCCTCAGAGAGTGACACAGAGCAGCTCCCAAGCCCTTCCTCACTCCAGACTGAATGTGCTTGGACTACAGGTCCATACCTGGAAGGCTTTTCCTTTCCCAACCCTTACTCCTGGGAGCAGGAGAGCCAGGACAAGGGGGAATCCCCTGCGGATTCTGATGTTGGTCACTGTGCTTCCCAAAATTCCCTTTCAGTCAGCCACAGTCCAGCTGCCCGGGAGCTGAGCAGAAGAAAATCCAGTGAGCAGGACAAGCTGTGGACTGTGACCCAAGGCCGTGTGTCTGGGGGCAGTGACAGCACAGCTGGTGACCACGTGTGGGGCTTGGCTTGTCCGGGCCCTGCTGGGCACGCACAGCTCCGCAGCGGGAGGCAGACACTGATCCCAGAGCTTCAGCAGGCTCTGCCCAGTGCCCCTGCTGGGGACAGGCCATGTCCCAGCAGCAGGGACAGGCTGGGTGGCAGAGGGGGTGAGCCAGCCCAGCTGAGCCTCTACGTTCACTGCATCCAGGGCTTGGTGCTGTCGCTGCTGGCTGAGGAGCGGCTGCGCCGGGACCGCAGCGCCGTGGAGGACGTGGTGAGTGGGACAGCTCTGCCCCACTGCAGCTGCACTGGTGGGGGGCACGGGGCTCACAGCTGAGGGGGGAGTGTTGACTCGTGCTCCCCGTGCCTCCATCACCTGCTCCGAGCTGTGGCAGGCTCGGCAGGCGCGGCTGCGTGGGAGCTGTCGGAGCGCGCGGAGCGGGGACAGCCGCGTCTCACAGGCGGCTCCCGGTGCTGCTGTTGTCTGGCACTGCCGGCACCGGAGCGAGCGTGGGGGTGTGACAGACACCCGGGGGCTGCCAGGGGCCTGCACTGGAGCTGGGATTCGCTGGGGATCCCCGTCAGTTTGGTGCTTTTTGGGAAGGGAGGTTGGTTGTGTTGAAGCCCCGGCCGGCACGTCGCCGCTCTCCCGCGGGGAGCACCGCAGACGTGGCTGGCAGCAGGAACCAGAGAGGTTCCCTTGGCTGTGGGAGCCTCCAGGCTGCTCCCTGGGGCTGGGGAGAGGGATGCCATGTGGGCACTGCACCCGGGTAACACCAGAGCAATCCCAGTTCTCCCTGTGGTGGGAATTGTGCCCAGACTCCCCTGTGAGCAGAGCTAGCGGGGCTGCAGGGGCAGGATGTGCTGGCCCCCCGTCTTTCCCAGGAAGCATCAGCTGCAGAGCTGCTGCCTGGCCTCTGCCTCCCTACCAGGAGCTGAGTCAAAGCTGCAGAGCCCTGTTTGATATGCCAGTTGCCATAGGAACAACCTAATTTCCTTACCCAGCCAGACTGGAAGGTGGAGGGAAGCTCAGACTAATGCAGAGCCTCAAAGTTGCTCCTTCCCCTCGGAGCTGTGGGACACCTGGGGCCCAGGAGCTGGGGAATGTCTGCTCTGCACAGCAGGGCTGATGTGCCTGGCTTGGGATTGCTGCCAAATCAGCTTTGCCTGGAAGTGCATCAGAGCCCCTTTGCACAAGAGATGGCACTTTGTCCCCTCTCTGCTCGTCTGGAGCAGCAGGGGGGACACAGGCAGGTGGGAATTGTCATGCTGGAGAGTGGAATCTCTATTGCACAGGGATTGCACAGTCCATCTTCCTTGATGTCTTGCTCTGGCACTGACAAGCTCTCATTCTGTTCAGGTTCCTCTTTTCCCAAACATCCTGCTTCCATCTCACATAGCCTTGTTTTGGATCTCACCAAAAGTGCACTGTCACACAGCTTGGAATTCAGCTGTGACTGGGCTCTGCTGCTGCACCCTCCTGTGGGTGCAGGTGTGTTATCCCTTAGGAGAGGTGCCCTGCATGTCCCTTTGTCCCAGGAAGAGGGGCAATGTCTAGGGAGGTGCAGCTGGGCTCTGCTGCTGGTGGATTTGAGGCACAACCTCAGCTTGTCTGTCCCTTTGTTTATCTGTAGGTTAAAAATGACCCTCAGCTCTCAGGGATGTCAAAGCTTAGTTAGAATTAATGGTTTTTTGAATGCTTTGAGGCCCCCAAATGACACCAAAGAAGGGTAAAATATGCTACTTGTGCAGCTGTGAACCTCTGGGAGGGCAGGTTCCATCCCAGACTTTCCTTGTAGAGTGGGAGGCTCTTGGCCTTGCCTCCTGCTGCTCTTTAGGTCTTATCCCTCCATTTCACTGCACAGAAGGGAAAATCTGTGCTGTGACAGGGGTCAAGGATAGGCCAGGCACTGCCATCCTGCTGAACAAAGGCTTGATCCTCTCCCCAGTAGGGGAAAGCGCATTGGCAGGATGAGGATTATGGAGTTAATCTTCCCAGGAGTGGTGGAGGACCCCTGCCTGTGCCCTGCCTGTGCCCAGGGAGCCTCAGGCAGATCAGGGCCTCTGGGCTACTGAAAATCCATCCAGAATAGCAGCTTGGCATTCATTCAGTGCTTTGTTGTGTGTGTTTGTACTGCCCGGTGTAAGCAAAGGAATGTCCCTTGCTGGGGCTGTAAATCATGGGAAATGAGCCCTGGAGAGTAATGGTTGATGGTAAATTAATGGGGCCTTGCATTTTCCTGTAATTAGTAGCATCAGGTGGCTTAATGGCTGATTTCCAGGTTGGAGGGCCCTTTTCTGAGTCATAGAACCCCAGACTGGTTTGGGTTGGGAAGGACCTTAAAGCCCATCCTGTTCCTACCCCTGCCATGGCCAGGGACAGCTCCCACTGCACCAGGTTGCTCAGAGCCCCATCACTGCCTTGGGAGCTCTGTGACTTGTCTGCTTCCCTCCATGCCAACATTTCCCAGCCATTTTAGGTGGGAGCCTGGACGGCAGAGCGAGGAAGGGTCCGGTCCTTCTGTCACCTGACCTCCTTCCAGAACCTCATTGAAGCCCAGGTGAGGCACAGGTGAGGCTCTGAGCTCTTCCTTTCCCCCTGCCTGCAGTACCACAGCAGCCTGGCCTCCCTAAACGGCCTCGAGGTTCACCTGAGGGAGACCCTGCCCAAGGACTCCTCGGCCTCAGCCAGGACAAACTACAGCTTCACTCACTATGACTGTGTCCAGAACGTCCTCACGGGTGAGCCTTCATCTTCTGGGCCTGCAGGAGGGAACAGTGAGGAGAATGGGGTTTATGGGAGCCTTTTCTCACGCCTCAGACACCGTTTCTCAGCAGAGCTCCCACCACAGAGCCCAGATCAAAGGCCCTGCTGGGGGAGCTTCGTCTGTTGGGATTTGTCTGTTGGGTTGGGAACAGGTGTTCCCAGCCTGTTCTGCAGCTGTCCAGGGGGTGTGGTGAGCTCCAGAGCCTTTTCCTGCTCAGTGAACGGGGGCACAGTGCAGAGTGGGTTTTTAACATCCCCTCTCTCCTGTCGTGCAGCCAACTTGCCCCACACCCCCGGGCCCCTGGACCGGCACTTCCTGAGGGCGGCCACACTCATCCACTCCGACTTCAGCCAGCTCCCCACAGCCTCAGAAGTGATCATCAGGTAAGGGGGGCTCACAACCCTCCTGTGCCAGGCACAGGGCTGGTCACAGAAGGGCTGAACCCCTTTCCAAGGCTGGCTGGGTTGTGACCAGGTTGTGACCACAGCCAAGGACCAGTCACATTGCTTTATTCCCTAAGTTTGCTTTGATTTGGGTGGGTTCCTGGATGTTGGGAGGCTGCAGTGGCACCAGGAGGGTGGACTGAGGGCACAGCTGAGTGGTGCCATGGCTGGGATTAAGATGCAACACTCACACAATTGACAGTTCCTGGCACCGTAAGGTTCTAAGACACAGTTTTAAATTTAGCTGTTCCTAATAAATTTGTGTCTCGGCAGGGAGCCAAAGGCACCCAGAATTGGCAACCTAGATATTGTTTTCTTGCACGGCTTGTTGGGTTGGAAGCACACTGTGATGTGCATGGCAAACTCAATTATGATGTGCCAGGCAGGATGGTCTTATCACAGCCAGAGCCCTTCCCAAAACCCAGAGCTTCTCCTGACATCCAGAGCCCTTTCCCAGGCTATGGCTGAAGTGGACACCCATTTCCTCAAGTGAGCTGGGAGTGCACAGATTCCACCCACCTGGTCCTGCTTGTTTGTCCAAAACATGAAATAAAGATGCTTCTGGGAATTACACAGTTTCACTGCTCTGGCACCCCTTGCCAAGGGAATGTGAATCACACTCTTCAGTGCTGGAGAATTCCTTGTTTAGCATGAGCTTCACTGGCTCCTTAAATCCAATCCTAAACTGACTGGCTAAGCTGGCATGTTCCCTGTTACCCCGAAAAAAGCAACTCCATGTGTGAATCAGCCTGAGTAACAAGATGACTAAAACTGCTTTCTTTTATGGAGAGTTGTCACAGAAGGGTGTCAGCAAACATAGCAGTTGCTGCTTTCCTCCTTCGAGGAGGAATCCAGGGTCCTTGGCTTTGCTCCCTGCCAGCCCTCCTGCAGGGAATACTCTGGGAAGGGGGTGATTCTTAGTCTTAATTAATGTTTTTAATCACTGCTTTGGTGGTGAGTGAATCTGACTCTTGTCTGAGCTTCATTACACCTGTGACTGAACACGTGGCTCCTGCTGCAAGGTTCTGTGTGCTGGGGTTTGGTTGTGGCCAGCAGCAGTGGGAGAGGAGGAATGTTGGGCACAAGGAGTGCTCCAGGCTCGTGGTGTCCTGGGCTGGGCTGGCAGCAAGGGGAATCTTTGGAGCATGGTCACACAGGGAATCCCAGAGTCATTTCATTTGGAAAAGCTCTCCCAGACCATCGTGTTCAACCTGTGACCAATCCCCACCCTGTCACCCAGTCCAGAGCACTGAGTTGGAGTGGGTCACAGGCTAGACTTGATGGCCTCAGAGGCCCAAACTAAATGTTTTTGTGACATCTCACTTTCCCTTTTAAGGATGCCAAGACCCTTTAGAAGGAGGGTCTGGTTCCCTGTGGCCTTCAGGACTTTGGTGCCTGTTCAGCTCTATGTTCCCATGCTGAGATGCCTGAAAGTCCCTCTCCAGACTTGGGAGCCCAGTGCCCAGCTGTGAATGTTGTCCAAAGCTGTCAGTCTGAGCCCTGCCTTTCCCTGCCCCTCCAGGAACGCCTCCACAGCCGTGTATGCCTGCCGGAATCCCGTCCAGGAGACCTACTTCCAGCAGCTGGGAGCTCCACTCCGCAACTCAGGCGTCCCCAACCCACATGACAGCGCCTTCAGCCTGCCCAGCAAGGCCAAGCAGAAGCTGCTGAAGCATGGGGTGAACCTGCTGTGAGCTGCTGTGCTCGGACAGCGGCTCAGCCCTGAGGAATGTTCATCTCCAGTAAGGAAAATCGCAGCTGTTTATGCCCTCGGAGGCAGGAGGCCCTGCCCTGCCTCTGGGGGATCTCCAGCCTGCCTGGCCCTGAGGAAGGGACACTCCTTGCCCTGTCCTGCAGCACGTTTTGGGACGGTGCAGGTGTCGCTGACAGCGTTTACCAAAGACTGAGGACAGAACACTCTTGGTTTACATGGGCTTTACAGGGCCTTGGTGTTCTGCAGGCTCCCCACGTGCCTTGATCTGAGGTAAAACCTCACCTTGCTCTGAGTTACACAGCCCCTGGGCACTGCTGGCTTTCAGAGATGTCAGGCAGCCACTGTCTGTGCCTGCACTTGCCCTGGTTAGACTTTGGCTTTATTTCTGTCCCTTAATCCATGGGAATGATCCTTCCATGATCCTTCCATGACATAGTGCCTTACCTTGGTTGGCAGTGCCTGCCTGTTGTCACAGGGAGCAGAACAAGAGCTGCAGAACTCACAATCCCCCTTTGGGTGCTCCCAGGAGGTTTTTACACCATAGGTGACTCTGGAGGGATGTCCCTGTCCCTCCACACCTCCCTGGTCAGTGATGGTCAAGCCCAGCCCTGCCCTCCTTGTGCCCACCTGGACGTGCAGCCTCCCAGGGGCTGGGTGGTGATGGTGGTGGTGGTGCAAGTGTCCCTCAGCCTGTGTCCCCTCCCTCCTGCTGCAGGACCTCACTTCACTGCCCTTACTGCTCTGTTTGCCCACACTCTGCAGACCCTGGAGTTGCCTCTTAGCTGATGGCACCAAAGAGGTTTTGTAAGCCCTCAGCAGCTCTGACAGTGTCCCCAGTCAGTGGTGGCCAGGGGGCCGTGGTGGTGGCTGCTGAGACTGAGGGATGGATTCCTGTGTTTAGCTGGGCTTGGAACCTGCTGCTGCTGCAGACACAGCCCTCAGTGTGACTGTGGAAATAAAGGAGTCCCCAAGGCTCATGCCAGCACTGTGTGTCAGCAGCCAGAGTCACCTTGTTGTCGTGTTTGTGGTTCCTGGTGGGATGGGCTGGCTTGTGGGAGCTGTTCCCTGTTTACCTCCTCCAAGGGTGGTTCCTGCAGTGCTGGGGTTGAACAGGCAGAGCCTGTTGGTTCAATCAGTCCTGCAGAGCAGCTGCTTGGGAGCTTCCTGAGGGATAGATGTGTGACTGGTGTCACCAAGAGATGGTGAGCAGAGACCTGAACGTGGGGAGGTGCTGAGCAGGCTCATCAGAGCTGGGCACAGGAAGGTCACCACTGCCACAGCTTCTGGTCCCACTCCAGCACAGACAGTTCCCAAGGTTGCTCTGCCATCCCAGGGCTGCTCTGCAGACACTGCTGGGAATTTCAGAGGACTCCAGAGGACGAGCCAGCTGCTTGCTCAGGGGTGGCTGGGCACAGATGCCACCTGGCTGCCAGCCCTGGCAGCTGAGGAGGTGTTTCAGCAGGAGCAGAGTCGTGTGGCACTGCTCCCATCCTGGGCATGGAAGGAGTGTCAGGAGGCTGTTGGCAGCATAGGAGTGAAAATTCCAAGGGAAGCCTGAGCTGGAGCCACCTTGGTGACCTCCTGTTTCAGTGACATCTGTGTGGAAGATGGCACAAGGTAAGGTGTTGCTTCCCTGGTGACTTCCCTGCACACTTCCACTGGGTGATGGCCAAACTGCTCTGGTTCTGGAGGGAGCTCAGGGAACATCGTGAGGAAGAACATCAGGGAGGTTTTGCAGGGTGGGAGGAGGCAGGAGGGATGAGGGTTGTGTGCTCTGGGATCCCTGCTCAGCTGACCAAGTGACCCCTCTGGGAGATGCTGCTCTGCCTGTCCCTTCTGTGCCCTGAGCAGATCTGGGTTCCCCCTGCAATTCCCAGGAGAGTACACCTTGGAGCACCAGGAGCAGCTCCAGCCTGCTCTGCTCCTTGGGGAGATCTACTTGGATCCTGCCTGGGTGCTTGGGAAGTGGTTGTGTGCTCTTGCAAGAAACACAGAGAAGTGGAAGGAAAAGCCTGAGAGGGACAGGAGGGAGATTTGGCACAGCAGCAAAGCACAAACCGGATGGATGCTCCTGCCTGCTGCCGTCAGGGATCCTGTGCTGCAATCTGCTGAGCCGTCTGCCAGCCAGGAACAGCTGGGCTGGCTCTGCTCCTTCAGCTGCTTGGGCTCAATCTGCCCACCCAGCCCTTGCCTGCCCACCCAGCCCACGCCTGTCCTGTGCTGGCCAGGAGGGAACAGCCCACAGAGAGCTCCTGGCCCACAGGGTGATGGCTGTGCTGGAGAGGATGCTTAAAAATGGGGCATTTTGAGCATCAGGGGATGAGGAGCAGCTGGGCCTGTCTGAGTGCTGCTGTGGGGGCTCATGGGGAACAATTCCTGCCCTGCCAAGCTGGCTTTGTGCTTAAGGGGGTGAGGCATTGGTTTTCAGGCAGTTGGGTGGGATTTGAGCAACACCCTCTGCCCTGGAGCTGCTCCTGGGAAGCTGCTGCCTTTGATGAATCAGGGCAGGCAGCTGGAAACAATTCCTGAAATGGTTTGTGGATGCTCTGCTGCTCTGCCAGGCAGCTGTGGATGCTCCCTGCCAGGCAGCAGGGCTGGAACCCACAGCTGTCCCCCACCAGCAGGCTGTGGGAGATGCTCCCTGTGCTCCTTGGCAGCCTGGGCTCCACTGGCATCACAGAATCCCAGGATGGTTTGGGTTGGAAAGGACCTCAAAGGACCTGCATGGGCAAGGATTCACCCACTAGACCAGGTTGCCCAGGACCCCATCCAACCTGGCCAAATCCAGGCCTGGGAGGCTGTGACTGGTCAGGACAGAGTTTCCATGGGCTGGGTATTTTTGAGCACTAGCCTTGCTCACTGTATCCCTGGCAAACAGGCCCGTGCCCCCTCCCACCCTGCAGCTCCTGCCCTTTCCAGGCCCCTCCTCCCCACCAGCAGCCAGACAAGCAGGACCCAACAGCCCCTCGGTGTTTGCTTGATCCTGGACTGGTTAGAGCAGCAGGCAAAGCCCGTTCTGTTTTCAGCACAACTGTTTATTGATAATCTTTGCTTATCCACTGTATGAATGTTACCAACCTTTGGACAGAGCCAGCCTGCTTCCCCAGGGCCTGTGTCCAGATAGCCAATGCCTGTAGAAATCATGCACTTCAGGCAGTCTGTAACAAGACGGGTGTAAAAAATATCTCAGATGTATTTGAAATCTCTGCCTTCTCTTGCAATTGACTCACTGAAAAGTCTGTAAAGAAGTTGTTGGGGGACAAGGCTGGTCCCTCCCGGGCAGGGCACAGAGGCAAAGGGTCCCCAGCCAGAGTTGTGAGCATCCACCACACACTGTGCTTTGGGGGGGTGTTATAAACCAGCCCCCAGACCCCAAACAGACCCTGGTATTGGGGGACTTCAGGAAAAGCATAGTGGTCCCTGGATGAGCAGGACCTCAGGGTGGGGCCTCATTGCTCAGGCTGCAGAATTAACCCCTCCTTGGGAAGCTGTCCTGTGGTGCCAGGTCCATGGGAGCTGCCACTGTGTGTGCCTGCCCTGGCTTGAGGAAAAGAGAAGATGGAGCAGCAGAAGGAATGGTGACCTCCTTTCTTCCTACAGACAGACAAAACCCCCATTCTCTGTTCCCAAACAGCATCCCTGCCTCTGCAGGGCCTCCCAGCTGGGAGCTGGGAAAACTGAGGGTTGCAGATAGAGCAAGGAAGGAATTTGGGCAATTGCTAACGCCCCTGGTCAGACTGAAGAGCATGACTGTGTGTGCTGTTCCCTCAGTAGGGTGGAGGCCGGGGCTCCTGCCTTGCTGGGCTGGCGATGGACTCTGCTCCCTGCCTGGGTGACAAAAGGGGTTTCTGAGGGCTGGAGGGCTGGGGGAGCTCCAGCTGGCACATGGAGGAGGAAGCAGGAGCCCCAGGAGGGTTCTTTGTGAGCAGAGCTGTGTCCTGCCCAGCCCATCAGACCCAGCCTGGGGGAGCACAGTGCCCATGGCAGCCCCCAGTGTCCACACAAGACTACAGCCAGGCAGGGCAGGCTGGTTGGCTGTTATGGTGTGTGTGTGTGTGTGTGTGTGTGTGTTGTTCCTTTGATGACCACGAGAAAAATTTTACATTACATTCAAACGAGCACCCTTGGGTTTGTTACTCTACTTCTGAACACCGCAAAACACAGTAGCAACAGAACACGAAGGAGCAGGGGGGCAGCGAGCCCCGGCGGGGCTGAGGCGCCGGCGCTTGGAAAAGAATCCCTGAAGCCAACGATGGAGGAAGGAGATGGGCGCGGATACACGTCACAGTTTCCATTTACAAGACCCCCGGGAGGGAGCACCGAGGCCGTGAGCCGGGAGAGGCCCCGGCCGAGCTGCCCTGAAGCCACCAGGCCGGGCAGCGCCATCATCGTCCCGGCGCGAAGATGAAGTCGAGGGCTTGGCGCTCGGCTGCGGCCACGTTGGGGTGCCACAGGTCCACCATGAACACCACGCGGGGACCTTCCTCCGGGGCACCTGGGGGCATGGAAGCGCAGGGTGAGGGCGGGGAGGCACCTCCCCGGGGCAACCCCAGGGAACAGCTGCTTCCTGGGAGTGCAGGGACATGGGGAAGGCTCCGGGTGCTTCGGAGGGTTCCTGAGGCAAGGCCTCCTCGCAGCTGCGTCCTGGATCTGCGCAGGGAGCGGCTGCTGCGCCGCTCCGGCCTTCCCGGCCCTGCACAGAGCTGTGCTTCCCAACCCCACTGCAGGTTTGATGTGGAAGCAACAGCTTTTGTTCTCCCCCTCTCTCCGCACGCTACCCTGTGTGGAACAGCTCTGCCTGATGCTTTTATGCCACGGGCGACTAATGCCGGCTAATCCGGGAGAGCTGGAGCGGAACAGCCT
Organism: Urocynchramus pylzowi; assembly: GCA_013397555.1. NCBI lineage: Eukaryota > Metazoa > Chordata > Aves > Passeriformes > Fringillidae > Urocynchramus > Urocynchramus pylzowi. The sequence continues at coordinate 16,545 of VZRH01002683.1, read as the reverse complement.
CCGTCAGCGGAGGAGGGAGGAACAATCCAGGAGGAACAATCCAGCGGGCGTGAGGCTGCTCCCCTGCTGGCCTGTCAGCACCGAGCTGCAGCAACAGGGCCAGAGGAGGCCGAGGCCGCGGCACCGCAGCCAGAGCTGCCCTGCTGAAGGAAGGAAGCTGAGGCGCTGTGGAGGGGAGAGGGTCAGCAGGCCCTGTGCTGGGCTGGCACTGCTGTGACAGCACCACGAGAGCAAGTCAGGATGGGAACGAGCCGTGGGCTGGCTGGGGGGCTCCAGGGGTGTGCCAGGAAAGGGGTGCCAGGATTCCCCAGCACCCTGAGGCAGAGGGAACGTGTTGATGGGGAGCCCTGCCATGCCAGGGACAGGCTGCTCCCGCCTGGGGCAGGCCGGGGCAGCAGGGCCTGAGCCCCACAGGACACCAGCCCTGCTGGAGAAGGGACTGGGCATGGGTGCTCCCCTGGCTCGTCCCCAGTCCCCAACATCAGAGGGGACACCACGAGGCCCCAGACACTGAACTCACCTTCGTGGAACGCTGTGTGCAGGAAGGAGTCGTCGAAGAGCAGGCAGCGGCCCTCAGCCCAGCACTGGGGCTCGCCCCCCACCACCAGTTCGCAGTTGCTGGGCGTCTTCAGACCTTCAGGCACAAAGAGAGAGGACAAGGAGGGTCAGGCCATGCCGAGTTCCCTGTGGTGGGGCAGCAGGGAGCAAGCAGTGAGCTCTAGGTGATCCCCACGCTGCTGATGAGGGCTGCTCCCCTGCAGGAAGTGAGCTGAACCCCAAGGCTGGAGCAGCTCAGCCCCTGCCCCACTCCCCGTCTGCTCCCTCCTGCCTTTTCACTGTCCCCAGCAAGCTCAGCACCGCAGGCACTACTTTCATATCTGGAGCAGCTTCCCAGTCCCCAGAGCCCATGGCCCCGAGGTGTGCACAGGGAGCCATGCTCCTGGGATATTTTCCAACTTCAGGACCAAAGGCAGATCCTGCCTGCTCCTCCCTCCAGCCCTGCAACGATGACCCTGCCCCAGGCAAGGCTGGGGGAGCAGGAATTGTACTGGGGCTGGAAAATGGGCTCAGTTGTGGCTCTGCCACTAGCTCCCCAGGGACCTGCCCCACCCCTCAGTTCCCATCCAAAGTGCTGCCTCAGGGTGACCCATGGGGCTGCAAGGACAGAAATCCAGGAGGGTCACAAAGCACTCATAGGAAAGCAGCTCTGTGAGGGCCACATGAAGGACAATCATAGAAATAAAATGGGTCTTTTCTTAAAATACCAGCACAAGCCAAGGCAGTTTGACAGGGGTTCATCCCATCACCTCCTGCACCAGGACTGTCCCCCCCTGCAGTGCTGGGGACACTAGAGCTGCTGCAGAGCCATCCTGCCCCCAAGATGCGTCCGTGGCAGAGAAAGGGGTCAGGGCTCACGTGGCTCCTGAACGGTAACGATGCAGCAAACGAGCAGGACGGATCCAAGAGCGATGCCAAAGCCAGTGAGCACAGCAGGGTCTCCCAGCTGCCCGGCAAAGCTGGGACTACAAAGCTGCTGTTTCAAAGGCTGCAAAACCCAAAGCCATTTCCCTGCACAACAGCCTCAGCTGGAGATGCTGGAACAGGGAAGCTGAGCTGCCGAGGGAGCAGCCTGCAGCCCTTCCATCCCACCCATACCCCCGGCTGCTGCCCTGGCCCATGGCCTGTGCCTGGAGTAAAGCCTTGGGAGTGACTCGCCCCACTGATGGCTGTGCTGGCTTTGCAGATCCAGCTACCTGAAAGGGCAGGTTGTGTCTTAAACACATCCTTGCCCTGGGCACAGCAAGAGCTGCGTTCCCAACACCAAGGTGGGGGTGCCAGTGTGCTCCCGGCCCAGTGCAGAGTCCCAGCGGAAGGACAAGCGATGACCCACGTCATTCCTCTGCCCAGGGCGTGTGTGCTCCAGGTGTGCTCACCTGAGCCTACTCAGACATCACTGGTTCCTCGCAGGAACCTCTCCCAGCCCCTCATGAGGGGAGCACATCCCCCAGCACCCCAGAGAGAGGGGTCAGTGACAGGCTTCCCCCTGGCACCGGCAAGGGATCAGTCCTGAAAACAGCTCCCATTCCAAACAAATGGCCAGCGCTGCCTGGGTGTGTTTACCCGAGCTGTTGGCTGAACAGGCGCGGTTGGTGTTTGCCAGCCGGGCCCGTGCGGTGCCTCCCCAGCACGGTCGGTGCTGTGCCAGCCCCGCCATCTGTGCCGTGTGGGCTCTCCCCGTCCCTGCCCACCGAGTGGGGAGCGCTGTGCCACCAACCCGGCGCCTGACCCACCACAGGAGACAGCCCAGGACCCCCCCAAACAGCTTTGTAAACTCCAAAGCAGCATCTCTGCTCCATCCACCCACGTCCCATGCAGAGCACCCGAGATTCCAGGAGAGGGGAGCTGCCAGTGGCACAACACAGTCCTGGAGCAGTGCCCCAGGCTGCCTCACATCCCGGCATGGGAGAGGGACCTGCCTGCAGAGAGGAGGATGTTCAGAGACCCCTATGTAAAATCAGCCTGTATCGCACACCAGCAAGAGTCCACGGCCCTGGGTCAGCAGGAGGAGGAGGTGAAACCCTCCTGCTGCTGATCGGGAGAACCTGGGGATGGCAGATACCCAGGGACTGTCACCAGCAAAGCCCCCAAAACCTCCCTCAGGCTGAAGCAGAGCAGGTGTGTGAGCCTCAAGAGCATGGGGCGCCAGAGACTTTTTTGGGGCTCCCGCACCCCGGCACGGCCACCGCCCTCGGCACCCTCCCGACACGTGAAGCACGGCGCCGGACACTCACCGAGGTGGCAGCGGATGCGGATGTTGGTGGGCCCGTAGTGCTCGGCGATGACGGTGCCCGGGCTCAGCACAGAGATGCAGGCGTTCCCAAAGACATTGTTGCCAATGCAGGTACGGAGGCTCCCGAGCAAGCGGTACGTCCGTGGGCATCTCCGGCAGTTCCTGGGCACGCACATGCCCTGGTTCACCAGGTAGAAGGTGAACCACTCCCCGCTGGGCGTGCTGTTCATTTTCCATCCTTGTGGGAGGCTGCAGTTTGAGAACGCCTTGTACAGGGTCTCAAACTCGCACAGGATGGTCTGGAAGTTGCGCTCCAGCAACTCCACATCGTGCTTTTGAGCGTCCCGGGAGAAGTAGGGCGTGGTGGGCAAGTCGGGCAGGAAGAAGACTTCTGGCTTCTGGATGGAGGGCCGGCTGTTGAGGTAGCGGCCCTGCTCGCGGATGCCCTTGTGGATCCTGCCCATGCCGGACCAGGAGTAGCGCTTGGCGTACTCCTGCAGGTTGTGGTAGAGTTTCTGGTTGAGGCCGTCGTGGTGCGAGCAGCGCACGCACTCGGGCGACTGGCAGTACACGAAGCCGTTCTGCACGCCGTTGGCCTCGGCGCTCTGCATCAGCGCGTTCACCGTGGCGTAGGCGCGGGGCTGCTCCCGCCCCACGTGGTAGCAGTACCACACAAAGAGGACCAGCAGGCAGGCGACAGCCACCAGGGCCGTGGCGTCGCAGTCGCGGAAAGACTGGATGCCCGTGGCAATGAAATCCCGGAGTCCGTCCAGGGACCAGCTCCAGTCCGTCAGCCACTCCAAAGACATGGTGGCGGTGCTGGGAGCGCGCAGCGGGGCCCGGCGGTCACTGCTCGTGGGGCTCAGGGGCACCCACACCATGCAGCCGGGCCGGGGCGCGGCGGGAAGGGGCTGCCATGGGCGAGCGGAGCAGCGGCTCTGCCCTGCGCTCCCCGGAGCTCTGCATTGGCAGCGGTGCCCGGCAGCACCCCTGGGTCAGCAGCCACGTGGCCAAAGAGTCCCTGTCAGTGCTCCTGGGCCCATCATCCTGAAAGGCAGTGCTGGAGGGAGGTTCTGGGGAGAGAAACCCAGAGGTGTTAGGGAGACGGCTGCCCCGTGGGGTCCCCGCTGGGGTCAGTGCACAGGACACAGCTGGAGCTGTGCGCTGGGACTGTGTGGGACACTGGCTCCTCAGGGAGGGGATGGTGGATAAGGAGCCCAACATCAGCCCATGCTGAGTAAATCCCCCAGTGCTCTCAACAGCATCTTCCACAAATACCCAAATAAAAGGCCTTGGGGAGACCCAGACCCAGACCCCATCTCCCACTGCCCCGGTGACCATGTCCCCTCCTGCTTGTCCTCCAGTTTCTCTCCTAAGCTGCTGCCTTATCATGTCTGAAATCTGGCTGCTACGTGAATATACACTGAGAGTACACACTTCACTGCCCTATCTGGCAGCACATCAGCTTATCCCCTCCATCTGATGGCTCTGAAGCGACTCTCCCTCCAGAGACTGAGCTGTGGAAGAGCCCAGAGCTCAGCCAGCACATTGCCACAGGGCCAGTACGTGGCCACGGGAGCAGGTCGGGGTGGTGGCAACAGGGGCCGCTCAGGTTGGCTTGCTTGATTTCACCAGCTCACTGGTAAGAGCACTGACTCTAGGTAGCAGGATGGGTTTATGAACCAGGAAAGCCATCCAAACCCTCCCCAGCCCTTCCTGCCAAGGTCCTGCAGCCTCTCAACGTGCATTTCCTTATCAATGGTGGTGGAGACGGGCTGCAGGTGAGATCTGACCCTACAGCAGGGACATGCTGCCGGGCTGGAGACCTGGGATTCAGGCAGTGTTACACCCCAGGGAGGAGCATCCACACACCCGACCTCCCTCCACCCTACTTCGTTGTAGCATGCTGCCTGTGTGCCCCATCCCGGGATCTGCAGTCCACGTGGCATTCACAGCCTCCTGGGAATCTCAAGATAACTTTCCTCCATCTCTACGGCTGGCATCCCTCCAGACACTCCCAAAGCAGCATCTCTGCTCTCGGTTCCCGGGGTGCAACCACAGAGTCGGTCCCAGGGATATCCCCCGAGGCCAGCACAGCCCCCGTGCTACCTGCAGGACTGGGGCATATTAGGGAAGGAGCAGAGCCCTGGGTGATGTGTATTCAGGGTGGCTCCTGCCCTACAAGGCCAACTGCTCAGGCACAGTAGCCATGCTCAGTCAGAGCTGATGGCAACACAAAGGGGAACAGAGCTGGGGGGTCCGACAGCCTCGGGGTCCCCAGGTCACAGTCACACCCTGCAAGGGTGGCACAGCACAAACACAGCTCCAGTGCTGCCCCAGGGATGCAGGCAACACCTCGGATTAGGGGGAAACCATCAGAGCAGCAAGAAACCCAAGCCCCCATGCCCACACACCGCCTGCCTGACCCCAGAGAGCCCAGGATCCTTGGGCTGAAGAGCCCTGGAGTTCTCTGGGCACAGTCTCCGTGGGACCAGCCTAGGAGCTGCCTCCTGTGCCAGCACGGCCACCCCACTGCAAACCTGACCAAACCCCCCCTCAGAGGGGCTGTGCCAGCGCTGGGGCAGGGCCCCAAACATTGGCACTGCTCCCAACACACACCGCCTGGCTGGGGCTGCACGGGGCACCCAGTGGGTGCTGTCACCTCCCAGCCACGGCCCTGCGCCCACACGGGTCACACCAGCACCCCTGGCCTGAGATCCCAGAAAAGGCTGCTCAGCTAAGGACAACGGCAGAGCCATTCCAGGGAGCGGAGATCAATTCCACGTTGCACCGAAGTTGTGCAGGACGTGGAGGCGAGCGCCGTGCCAGCAGCAGCCGTGTTACGTAAGGAAGGCAGAGGCTTCGATGCAGCACAAAGTTGCATCTCGGTGACTCCGTGGTGGCCACGGCATCTCCTGGAGGCAGCGGGATCCGCTCAGCCCAGCCAGGGTCCCCGGGCCGTGGGCCTGCAGTGACAGGGACGCGTGGCGGGGATGTCCTCGGCTCGCACGGCTGGTGTCGCCTCCGGGAGCAGCATGAGGAGCAGGAGCCTTGGGATGAGGCGGGATGCCCGCTGCCACTCCGGAACTGGAGCAGTGGGTGCTCCCTTCCCCCTCCCCGGAGCAGGCCCCCCCGCCGGTGCCGCCAGAGTAAGTGTCACCCGCGCGCTGCTCTCACCCAGTGTGACGGTGTCACCCGGCGTGGCGGCGTCAGGGGGTGCCGCCGCTGCGGCCGCATCACCCGGCGTGACAACGGCACGGCCGCGCCGGTGTCCCATCACCCGGCGCGCCGGTGGCACCTGCCGCCGCGCTG
>VZRH01002682.1:122821-142550 GCA_013397555.1 Urocynchramus pylzowi | reverse complement strand
TATATATATATAAAATAAAATATGTATAGGCCAAATATGCATGTGTGAAAAATTCATTGCTTAGAGGATCGCCATCCTCAGGCAGATATTTCTACTTGCCCCAACTTTGAAGCTAATCCGTTCTTTTTAAATTCTCTATCTTTTTTCTGTGCATTATAAGCTGATGCTTTTCTTGAATTTTGGCCAATATGGGTATAGCTGGGTTGTTTTGTGGATGGGGGTTTTTTTAGTTGTTTTTGTTTGTTTGTTTGGAGTTTGTTTGTTTGTTTTTGTTTGGGTTTTGAGGGGTTTGTTGTTTTTGTTTGCTTGTTTGGGGTTTTAATTTGTTTGTCTGTTTTGGTTTTTGAGGGTTTTTTGTTGTTGTTTTTTAAGTTGTTATTGGGGGTGGCGATTTCTCGTTCTTCAGGTTTGTTTTCAGGGTTATTTTTTAGTTTGTATTTTCTCTTTAAAGGTGTTATTACAACAGAACAGACCAGGTGCCTGAAGGAGACTGACCTGGAAGCCTCCTGGCTCCTGGAACCATGCACTGCATGCCTGGTGAGAAATTGCAATTTTAGCTGGAAGGCTGTAAATCCCTGCTAATTTTATTTGCAGAGTCCTTATCACTGAGGCTATTTCCTGCACCCTGATCACCTAGACCTGCTAAAATGTTTAATTTCATCCCCCCCTCTCTGCTTTCTGCTATGTAAATCCACTCAGATTGCTCCCCTTCTCACAAAATTAAGCTTGTTACAGGGGGGCTTGTGTGTCCACACTGAAATTTGCAATAAACCTGGGATCTTTATCTCGTGATTTTTGCTGTAACCATGGCAAGCTGCCTTGGTAGAAGGTCAGCAGCTCATTACTAATGTGGACACACGTAGGTGACTGCTGGCAGCTTGGAGGAAATGGGGTTTCTGTGTGGTTTTAAACTCTAGCATGTTTTAAACATAGTCATGACAACTTTCCCCTCCTTGAAAATGACATCTCACCACCTCTGTTTTCAGGTGCTGTAACAAAGGTGTAAAACACCTTACCTTTTTGCAACACTCAGAATACAGCTGGTTCCTCCTCTCACTCTTCAAGGTTTTCCATTTTACTGGTGATGCAATTAAGACAGTTCACTGCTTTTGGGTGAACAACCAAAGAAAGTCCCTGTTTAACCAGAATGCCAGTTAATTTTTCTGCATTTGTTGTGGAACGAGCCAGTTTTGATAAACACATCCACATTTTAGCTCCTAAATTTAGAATAATCTGAGTTAGTACATTTCTTTTTCTTTTAAATACATCTGTTTAAATGCCTGCTTTTCAAAGCAGAAGTGGAATATATAATTTCTTTTCAGCCTTAAGTATAAATTTAACTGTATTAAGTGTCATGTTTATCGGCCATCAAGAGGGACATTGCCATCTTATTAATGCTGCAAAAGGTCTTTTCTATTTCCTGTCATAAAAACCTGTTTGGAAAGAAAGGGGTTCTAGTCATGAACATCATTCCACCTGCAATAATAGCCTAATAGGGAGCAGATTTCCACAAAGATACCAAGTTTTTGCTCTTGATGCACCCAGACCTACCATTCTCCTGACTTGATGCTTCTATCTGTAGTTATTAAATGCTCAAACTTTTTGTTGCTGTTATTGTTGTTTTTATTTTTGTTGGGTTTTTTGTTTCTGCTGTTGTTGTTTTACCGTTTAATCATTGAGAAACTAATATTGCTAAAACAGCTGGAACAAGATTTAGTCTTGTGCTTACATGTATCACTACACTATAAATCTTTTAAACTTATTGCTCAGAAGGTAAAATTAACTGAAATAAAACCCTGAAGTGTGTTTAAAGGAGCGAGAAAGAAGTGCAAACTTTTGTATCCTAATCTTGTATTTTTTGTCTTTCCTTACTCCTAGTCCATCCTGCTCAACCACACTCAGGTCACCGAAGTCTTAGGTAAATACTCAGACAGATGAAAGGAAGATTTGTTAAATGGCATCTGTGATCAGAGCTGTTTCTCTGGCTTCTCTTTATCTCACCTGGCAGTTAGGCAGCTTTTCAATGAAGAGGCTCAATGCAGTTTATCCTTCCAAATGACATATTTTGGCATTTTGGGTGGGCTTTTTTGTGTTTGACAATTTCTTCATATTCACAGAGGGATGAAAAAAAAAAGTGAAATAGGAAGATGTACGAGAGAAAATGATCACCCATTAAACACCCTGAGTGCACAGCTGTGAGGGACAAGAAAAGTTTTCCAAGCTGGCAATTTGCAGCAGCCCAACAAAAGATATTCCCAAAGCCTAGGGAAGATCTTGGCAGTGAAAAATACCTAGAATTTCTGAGTGGAAAGGGAAAATTGTTCCATAATCCTAAAGTCAATTGTCAGAAGCTGAAAAAGCTGAATATTTCATGGTGAATACCTTATAAGGTGTGTGTATATATATGTGTGTGTGTGTGTGTGAGTGTGTGTGTGTGTGTGTATGTGTATATATGTGTGTATATATATATATATATATGTATATNATGTGGATGAATCCCTTTTTCATTTAATTGAAAATGCATACTGATTCACCATGATTTATGATACCAAGTTCACAGCATGATCTGGACTGTAGACAACAAATCTCTGAAGTATGGATTCTGATTTAGCATTTATGTATACTTGTATGTATATATATATATGTATGTGTGTCTGTGTATGTGTATATATGTGTGTATATATATATATATATATGTATATACATATATATGTGTATGTACACATACATATATATGTATATCTATATATATGTGTGTGTGTATACATACATACACATAATATATAAATATACATAAATATATGTATATGTCTAAATGTGCAGGATGGCTTTGCTGCTGTCACTTCAGCAAATTAATACATTAAACCATTTTGCTAGAGTGCAGGTTTCCTGATCTCAAATCCCTCTTTTTAAGATCTGTATCAAATTTTTAACATTTCCTTTCTGTTTGCTGTGGCATAATTCTGGAAGGCAGCTCAGCTCCACAAAGCCACTTGCTGGGGAGACACCTGGAAAGGCAAAAGGGAGAAAAGTTTAGGGTTGGGATAAAGACGGGTCAATGGAGAAAACCCAAATCAAAAAGGATTAAAGCACCCTATCTTTCAGCAGGGGTCACCAGAAGGGACATTGCCACCTTGTTAACCCTGTAAAAGCCCTTTTCTGTTTTCTGTCACAAAACTGGTTTGTAAAAAATGGGGTCCTAGCCATGACTCTGGTTCCAGCTGCGGTAAAATCCTGTTTGGGAGCAGACTTCAAAAAGCACTGCTATGTGAGCAGCACTTTCCCCAGCAGCCTTGAGCCTGCCCAGCACTGCTCCAATGGCAGCAAAACAGGGATCATTATTTTGGAGAGAGACAGAGCGAAGCTACAGATGAGAAAACACATTTTGACAAATATCAGCAGCACTTGTAATCCCAGACACTGCCCTGAGCAAAGGGTTGATGTTCATATAGCAGTAAATCACCTTTTAGCATTTTTTTATTCTTTCAGTCTTTAATTCCCCCTGGATAGATTACTAGGACCTGGGGGGAAAAAAAATGTATTAATGCAGATGTGTGTCAGTTAAATGGGAAATTATGAGAGTGATTGACAAGATTATTTATCATCATCTCCATGCTCCAAGCAGCTTTCTGTGCCCATCTACACATTTTAAATTTCTGCTCAAATTTATCTCTGAAGGGGACAGGCTTAGTAGGTGTTCAGTGGTAGTACACTTGTTAAAGAGAGCCCCAGGGCCAGTAACAACATGTTAGTGTTTCTGTCTCTAAAGAAATTATTCCTACCTGCAGTTCCCATGCAGCAAGATGATTAGAACAAGTAGGGGTTTCATTATTTTAATGTTTTCCCATATAGTAGAAATTGCAGGCGAAAAAAGAAAAGGGAGACAAAGACATTCAGATGTCTTTACTTCATTTTTAAAGCAATATAAATAGACTGTATTCTTAGAACTAAGGAGGAACGTTTTGGATTAATGAAATAAGTGTATTAATTTTGACAGAAAAAAATTGTATGAATATTACATTTTAGTCCATTGATTGACAAAAAGCTAATGCTTCATTTCATTGACTGCTCAGATAATTACAAGTATGCATAGAATCAGTACACAGCAAGTGTGCAAACCTACCTTTTATCACAATTTTTACCCCTAGCTTTTATCAGATTGCTAATTTAAACATTGATAACTCTACAAATACAAGATGTGTAGGTATTACCCTGCACATTTTAATCTGAAAGAATTTTGAAATGTATGATCTGTAGCTGGCTGAGAAAGCAATTGAAAAAAAAAAAAAAAAAGCCTGAAAATAATTAAATAATTGTTTGTCTTTGATCTAACTTTAAAAGGATGCCAAAAGGAAATTGATGCAAATAATATGCAGGTGTTGACTGTGGCTCAGGAGGGGTTGTTTCCTCACAGTAATCATTGTATTTGTCCACACTGACCCACTCTGAATAAATGTGTTCATGCGAGCTGGGAGGAAATATAACAATACACCTTTGGTGCCACACCAGAATTTCAACCATGACAGAGCCCCACAGACAAGCTGTTCCCTGGCACTGCAGGGCAGAGTTATTGATTTACACACACTTTGCTCTGATAGAGTTATCAGTTAAGTAGCAGGAGGACTTTTGTTCTCTGTCATTAATCCTCCTGCTTGTCATACCACAAGGCAGTGGCGAAAAAATTTGTATCAGCTCTGTGTGGAAGCTGGAGGGGAGAAGGAAATCCTGCTTGATGATAAATCATGTCAAAATCAAAATGATACCTCCATGTGTGTGTTGTGTTTAAATGTCTCCATGAAACCTTCCCTGTGGAGGTTTGCTGTTTTGGTGAAATTCTGCAGTGGCTTTCAGTTCCAAGTTAAGTGGATTGAAACTATTCAGAGCAGTTAAATGTATGTATCTTCAAGAGCATCTATTAAAAAGGGTAGCCCTATATAACTGTGCCAAATCCCATTCAGGAGGAGTTCTTTCTGCCTGCTAAAAGGGAAGTGAGCTGAGCTCACACCTTGGGGAGGTCTCAGACTTGGGTGTGGGACAAAATCCTTCCTTTTCTTATAGGAGAAGGTGACAGAAAAAGGGAAAGCCCTGTTTTCTTTTCTGTTGCATCCAGAAATGATGAGGTAAAAAAGTTGACAGTCATGAAGTTTCTGTGAAGACAGAACCCTTCCTGTGAGAATTAAATTTGTTTTGCCGAGTGTCTTTGCTGAGAAAAATGCCATAAAGAAGAAACACTTCCACACTTTAGTGAGATTAAAGCATTCAAAAATGTAATGCAGCCTTTAACACAGGAAAGGTTGAGAGGAGTTCAACATAAACCTTTTCTTCCTTCTGTCTGTATTCACCACATACATGTTTTTTGTGCATAGGTTCATTCTTAATATAAACAGTGTGCCACAAAAATTAGGAACACCATTCAACTCTAATTACAAAGAAAAATATAGGATATTTTACTGTATATTCTAACATACTGCTTAGTGATCTTCGTTATAGAAAAGCTTAATAATTAACCAGTGAGGAAACCCATGTTTTTTGCATAACATCAGGGTGAATTCATCGAAATGTATTTATTCCTCTATAATTTGCTGTGCTGTAGCAGTGTTAATTGTACTTACTGCAATGTCTTGATCTGAACTTCATTTTTAATAGAGGCAAGACTTATCTTGATTAAATTCTCCTCACTACAGTTGCATGGGAAATTTAAGAAAAAAATTACTTATGTCATGTTTTTAAATTATTTAAGTGTTTTTTGCTGTGTCTTTGCTGTGTTTTACTTTTTTTTTTTTTCCCCCAGTGGTTTTGCAGGCTTCTTTAAATAGGTGCAAGAATCCAGTGTGGGAAGGATGGCCTTTGCATATGGCTGGAAGGGATGGCAGATGAACATGCAAAGGATCCTAAACCACCTTTGGGTCCTCCATAATGATGGGATCAGGACAAATTTTTCACTTCCTGAAGCTTTTTGTTATTGTTGCGTGGGTTTGATTCTCGGGGTTTGTTTGTTTGTTGTTTGTTTTTTTTGGTGGCTGGTTGGTTGGTTGGTTTTGGTTTTGCTTTTCTTTGCTTTTTTCCACCATTAGTCCACAAAGAAGCAGCAAAAAACCTTTTTGGGATCCTGCCTTTGGCAGATGGAACAATTCCAACCCACATGGCAGGCAGAGCACAGCCATTTCCTCAAAACTGTCTGCAAATCCACCTTGTTTTTCTGAATTCCTCCTTTTTTGACAATATTCTGCTACCTCCTTCCCTTCTGTTCAGTTGTTTCCTTTCTTCTTCTTTCTCTCTTAAAGAAAGCTCTCCCACATGATGCTTCACAGTAATGAACCATTTCTATTCATGTTGCCAGATGACAATTTTCTCATCTGATGTGCAACAGCATTAACTTTTCACTCTCCATTAATCATTCTCTACCACATCTAAATTTCTGTGGCTAAGCTAAAATAATACCCAGGTTTTAAAAATACCCTTTAAAATTTGCACTTTAGTCAAGTCCTGTAATACCATCAAGAGCTACATAAAAATACAAATAATTTTCTTTTCACTCAGGTTCCTGGAATCATTAACGTTTCTGAATCATTCAAATATGCTTCAGCAATGCAAGGATGACTAATTTTTGAGTGTAATACAGATATTTTTATTTCTTTATTACTTACTGCCTTAACACCAAAGTCAGAGCTGTTGAGATCCAGACACCAACTCCTCCTCATCAAAAATTTAAGCCATGCCTCAAGCAGGGCCTGAAACACAGGGCACAGAGGGTCAGTGAAGCAGAAAGTGCAGTACACTGAACTGCTCTGCTGACTCCAAGTGAAAGAAGGGCTTGGAAATGTGGTAAAATTCATTAATTTCTGCTTAAAATATTTAGCATTTGCTCTGGAGGTGTCGGATTGACCGGGCAGAAATGTGAGGTTCATTCTGCTCAGGCTGAGATTTTTTTTTAATAGTTTAACTTACTGGTAAAAATACCTAGAGAGAAGAAATACAGAGAAAAAAAATCTCCCTGCTTAAAATATATCCATCAAATACTCTTGGGTTTTAAGTGTTGGTTTGTTTTTCTTTTTTTTTTTTTTTCCTGTGTAAGTNATACCTAGAGAGAAGAAATACAGAGAAAAAAAATCTCCCTGCTTAAAATATATCCATCAAATACTCTTGGGTTTTAAGTGTTCGTTTGTTTTTTTTTTTTTTTTTTTTTTCCTGTGTAAGTTAGCTGCAAGCTCTCTTAAATGAGAATAAGAGCCTGTGGTATTTATATTTTGCACAATAGCATCACTTCATGACAAAACTTTTATAACTCTGAATAAAAGTTAGGCTCATGGGAAACTGCTCTAATTTTAGCATTCCTCATCAGGTTCCTGTCTCCTTATTGAAGAAATGTTTGGGTTTTTTTTATTAAAAGAAAACCAATCTTGTAGTGCATATGAACTGCATAATCATGTATGGAAATTATGTACTGGTTAAAAAAAATAATTAACTTGGAAAATATAATAAAAAGTATATATTTAATCTTTGTTTTTCTATATTTAGCAGGCAACTTTTGGGGTTTTTTTACTTCTCTTTGTTGTTGTTGTTTTTCATCGTGCCTGGTTATGCTATAATACTTCACAAGAAAAAGTTAACAAAAAATATTGCCTCAAAACATGGTCTAAAACTAACTGTTCAGGTAAACTTTCTCTGAATAGAACATCAGCTTTCTAGCAGAGTGCAATGGCCCTCAGTTTTTAAGTGAAATGATCCTTCTTGAAGTGCCCTCCTGTTTTTACTTAAGAAAAGCCTTTATTTATCTTCCTATTTCTTTTTTATAAAGAGTATCTACTAAGACTGTGAAGCTTATCCATCAGTGCTCTTACCCTTTAGCCACTCTGGGTGGGGCCATCCAACCACTTTCTTGTCCATATAAGTGCCCACCCATCATAACCCTACCTCTCCAATTTAGAGAAAAGGATATTGTGAGGGACAGAAATCCAGATAAACGACATCTGCATCCCTTCCCTTGCTCTGATGTAGGCATTATAAATAAATATGTTAAGATGAGTCATTGATCTAAGACAAGCTATTTCTTAGGAATTTCTCCCTATTACTCATAACAGTTCAGCATCTGTTTATTTCTGTCTCAAAACAGCCAGGCAATCTGTTTTCACTTATAAACTAAATTCATTTATAAACACAAAGGGAACAGATCCCAGCATGATAATAAATTAGGAGATATTGTTTCCTTATAGTATTTGTCATTTGTACTAAACACACCAGATTTTTTTTCTGGTTTCTTTGCATTTTGCACGCTGACAGTGAGAAGAGATTTAAGAGCAGATGCCAGTGTGCTAACCCCCTGCCTTCAGAGCAGATTGAATATTTTGTTATCACCATTTGCAGGCTATTGTGTGCAGACATTTACTCTGAAATTTGCGTGCCAGCACTGCAATGGAGTGCTTTGTGAGGGATACAGGTGGGTGGCAAAGTTGTTAAATAAATATTGGTATTTTCCCCTGTGTGCTTTATCTGTATGACACTTTATTTTAATAAACATAAGGTAAGGGTTTGTGTGTTTTCCATATAGTCACAAAACATGCCTGAAAAGCTGTGTTTAGGTAGAATTTGCTCTTATGTTGCAATATTGAACATTTTCCTCATTGCACCTCTCTTCTGCTCCCACTCAGATACACCTCCTTCAAAAAGCAACAAATTAAGTCCTTGGTCTTACTGAGGCTAAAGTGAAATTTAAGATAGCTTTAATGGTGATTACAATGATAATTTTCTGCTGTCACTAAGAGTCATGATAAAACTGCTTTGGAAGGTGTAAAGATCTGTAAGATTGTCATATTCCTTTTCTCCCTCTTAGCTGGGGTCGTCCTGCTGCAACATTTAGATTTATATTACATTTATAATTGACAAAAGAATAGCCTATTTCAGAATTTCTTACAAAAATATGCATAATTACACAAGTGTCAAGTAACTTTAAGTGGCTCCAGCTGTTAACTTTCAAGAAAACTCCTCAAGAAAATACATAAGAAGGAGATCAAATACTATTTGATGGTATTACTTCTTCTTTCTCTTCTTTCTGGTAAGGACCTTTCTTGTCATAATGAAAATGAAAATTAATTTTCTAACATTTATTTATGCCTGTAAAAAATTCTTTGTTCTCTAAGGGCCTCTTAAGGCCAAGTTCAAGTTTTAAATAGAAAAAAACGCCAATATCAAAACAGAATAAAGAAAAACCCAGTCACCCCTTCAATATTTTCCACTTCTCTTATATAAGGCAGTTCAAAAGGTAATATTTCTACTCTCTGACACTTGACACAATAACAGGAGTAAATGAAATAGATGAGCTTTGCCATCCTTATAGACAAGTCTAGAACTCTTGCAGGAAGGAAACCTAGACAGAATTTCAGGTATGTTTACGCTAGGGTTTTGTCTTTTTTTTTTCAGTTTAGGAACTGAATTGTTCAATGCTACATTTAACTTCTACATTTCCTCATCATTAGCAGAAAGGATTGTTACAGTCATCATTACAAGTCAACCTGAGTTTTCTGTTTTGACTGAACACTTTAATTCACTATTTTGCTGAAAGAGACCTTGTCAACATTTGATTGAAATTTTAGGACATTTTATTAATTGTAATTCATTTATCTTCCAAATATGACTATAATGCATCTTTTAAAATTTTTATATCATGCATATTTTTATATAATTTTTATATAATGCATATTTTAATTTTTTTTTAAACAGACTCTCTTTTTTTACTTTCTTTTCAGGTTGTCCATCATGAAAAATTGAAAAACTTTTGAAAAATTCCTTTCTAAATACATGAGGAGGTTTATTTTTTTTCATATTCAAACCTTTTTTAATCTCTTTATGCTTAATGTCTGCAGATACTCCTCATTTCCACCCAATCCTTCTTCATGTTTATCTGTTCCTTAGCATCTAAAAAGGCCAGATGAAGATCTCTTTTCACAGAACACTGACAGTACGGGGGGAAAAAACAAACAGGAAACACACCATGTCCTAACCTGGCCAGACACTGCTGGATATTTCCAGGTACCTGAGGAGTTCCCTCTGCCAAAATATAAGTCCAATTTTTCTAAAGGTTATTATTATTATTATTATTATTGTTGTTATTGTTATTGTTATTGTTATTGTTATTGTTATTTTAATAGGATGCATCTGATTAAGAGGTTTTATCCTTTTTCCACTAATGGCAACAGGATTAATTTTTCATTATTTTCATCTTGACAAGTAAATGTGACTATGCCTGGCAGAACCACTTCTGAAAATCAGATAGCATCTGCTTTTCCTAAGCACTCTCTGCAGAGGTATAAGAGGATGTGAGTCAAATTTATTATTTCTATCAAAAACTTCATGCTCATCTGAGGGCAGAATTTAGTCTCTATTTTTTTTCCAGTATAAAATCATTTCAAGGAGATAAGTGTTAAGTTTTTCCATAAACAGGTAGGGGAGGGAAGTGGGAAAAAACCCACAGAAGGCAGAACAATACTGCCTTTGGTATTGCACAATTCCAGTATAAATTTCTGCAAAACATGAACACTATAAACGTGACTGAACTCTGAGCATGGCATACTCAGCTGCAAGATGTTCCTTCTAGAGTGTTGTACCATGCAAATAACAGGAAATTTTCACAACTGCAGACACTGAGAAAACATTTTGGTCACATTTCTCCAGTAGTAATAAAAATCCCAATGCAATTATATTACTGAGAAGATGATAAAGTGTGTTTTAAAGCCAAAATCTAACTCTCAATTTACATTGCCACAGTTTGCAAACACAATGCTCTTGCAGAACTGCAAAATATCATTATTGTCATCGAGGTAAATCAAAGTAATTTCCCTTGTCTGATTTTACCTGTATCTAATAAGCACAGTGTCTTGCTTTCATGTCACTGCAGCCTGAGGAAGCCTCACAAGTTCTTTTTTGTTTTTTTTTTTGGTTGTAAAAGGCAGTTTCTCTGAAGCCAAAAGAGTTTATATTGACTCAGATCCTGAGGCAGAAGAAGGCAAGTAATAAAAGTAAACACTGAAATTAAAACTGCAAATTGAAGGAGTTACTTTGGTTTTCCAAATTGTTTTCATAGCTACATTTTCCTCACCTGAATGGTTTTTGTCTAGAAAAATCCAGATCTCTGAGCAATGGGCATAAATTTGCTGCTTTTAGGGAATTTTGAGCAAAATTTAGGCAAGGTTTTTCCCAGTTATGTTTTCCTGACACAAAAATGAGATTATGCTGTGGAAAAAAACCAGGGTCTGGTTGTTAAGTTTTTAGAAAAGAGTGGTCTGCAACCAAAACCCTGTTGCAGGAGCTGTAGGAAGGACTAATGCTGGATAGTGCCAGTTATGAATGGGAAATTGAGGATTTTGTGTGTGCAAACAGCACCAGACACCAAGTGTGTCCCTCCGTGCAACCATCCAGGAGCGTGTTTATGGGACAGAACTTGCAAAATTGTCCTAAATCTGAGGTCAGGAAAGCATTTCCAAGTACATTAAGAATTTCAAAAGTGGGAGAAGGCCTTGCTTGTTCAAAAGTGCTGTTGTGGTAGTTTGTTGATCGATTCGAGACACCATGACATTTATTTAGAAGTTGCCACAGAAATCTTAGAGCTTAGAGGGATAACTGTGGAAAAAGGCTGAAAGAAAATAGGGGTGGTGAGGTGGGATTTATCAGTTCATGCTTTGAAAACTATATTAACTTGTGTCTGATATCACATGTATCTGCTTCAGCCAAGGGAGAGCACTTGAAGAGCGCAATTAATTTTATTCTTAAATAGGTGTGTTAAAACAGGCTAAATAAATTGTGCTTGTTTTTCTCAGACAATTGTAAAAGATACCCAGATAATTAGTTCAGATCTAAATGCCTTTGTTATAGATGTCTGACATTAAGGTGAGATGGAGAGACTTTTCACACAGCTACAGAAAACACTGAAGACCCACTAGGACTCTGCACTTCCTCCATCAGGCAAAGCAATCTGAGAAGTGCTTTTTCCACTTGAGGCTGATATACAATATTTTAAATTAAAATGTGAATATTTTCTATATTCTTCCTTTGATTGACTCTGCTGGGTAGCTCAGCTGACCAAGTTCTGTGTACCTTGATTCAAATTTTCAAGTTCCTGTAGATCTGACCTCTCAAGCAATGAAGTTTTCTGGTTGAGCTGTGCAACCTTCACCCTTGTGCTGACATCATTACCATAACCTATACCTGGAGGAATGAAACAAAAAAAAATAGGTTAGCTTTCTTCATTGTGCTGTCTCATTGTAGTGACTCTCTCTGCTTTGCTGCTGGTTTTTGCTTTTTACTTGAGAGCCCATTTTGATTCACAATTCCTTCTCTTATCATAGATTTATATTTTGTTTTTATTTCCAGTCCTGTGATTATTCTGGCCCTCAGAACTGAGTAGTTTAAAGTCAGGAGTAGTTCATGCCAGGTAAAGAAAAGTAGAGAGGAAAACAGGAGGAAAATACAACACAACAGAATACTAAATAGTGTAATAATAAGTAATTTATGTAAAAGTTGGTGGTTACTTCTCATACAGTCCATAAATTGTTCAAGTCTTTAAAAACTTTTTATGTTTCTAGGCTACTAGTGGATTAATATGGAGAAAGCCGTGCATTTAGGGATAATACAGGGAATGGTAAGATCTAATGTGATGATGTGTCTCTTCAGAACATATATCAGTAATCAGATAGAAGATTCCTTTTTTCCAGGTTATTTTCAGAAACTGTTTTACTATTTTATTTCAGGAAGAGCTATTTTGAATTCAATGAGGTGCATTTTGATTAGGCCTTAGGAAGAATCTGAGACAGGAAAGTTACTTTTTTGCTTTTCCCCCCCATAAATTCAGCATGTATAATATGGCTTATTCAGGCTCTGGTTACACTGATAATTATGAATATACTTTAATATACTCATTTGTAATTCAGTCATGGAGAATACATAGGCAGAGATAAAATTATTGAAATGAAACTGAAATAAGGAATGAATCTGCCTCTGTACAGGAACCTACTGTTCTGTCAAGACTCTATATTTAAAAACCTTCTAGGAAGATGTTAGGGTTTTCTTTAAGGACATAAAAAATGTCACAGTAGGACCTTGACCCAAGCTCTCCCTGATGTCACAAGGACTGTCACAGAATAGCTGAGGGTGAAAGGGACTTCTGGACATCACTGCCCCAAGCTCTGTGCTCAAGCAGGGACACCCAGGACCCTTCCCAGACAAATTTTTAACATCTCTAAGGATGGCACACTACAACCATCCCGTCTGACAACAATCAGTTAAAAACTTTGTGGGAACATTCATCCTGAGCACCTGAGAGCTCCTAGGTGTGGTAGTCCTCTGTTTGGGTAGTTTGGAAGCAGAGAGTGACCAAAATTAGAGACCAGGAACAGTAATCGTACAGAGTTTCCTTGCTGAGTCCCCTGAATTAACTGATTGACTTATGATGGAAGGATTATATGCAGAGAAATAATATTATGTATAATTCTTTTGCTTCCATTCAGTTAATAGCTGTCTAGTCAAAATTTAAAAGAAAGGAATATACCAAGATATTTGTGAAAAAGCTCTAGGCAGAAGATGTTAATAACAGTTTCATGGAAAGTTCTGAATATAAAATGCTATAAATATTGTAAATAAAATTTGTACTTGTGAAAATAACAGTAAAATTTTATTTCACAATAAATCTGATGATGATGCTTATTTTAAGAGCTTTACTCTAATGGGGCTTCAAGATACTTCCACCCTTGAATAATTTAGCACAAATATAAAATCAAATTCCTCTTGGTCCTCTGCTCAGAAAGGATGATAATTTCACGGTAGGAAACCAAATCTTTCTTGTTTAAGTAAAATTGTGCTTGTTCTTTATTTTACCAAACAAACAGTATGAAGATCTGCAGAGGTCTTTAATCTTTCATCTTTTTTGGATTAATTAGTAGTCAGCCTCTTCAGTTACTGGAAGACAGATATCTTCACTTAGGGCAGTGCAGAGGCTGTGGACAATACCTCACATAACCCAAATTTTGTAACTTAGGAACTCATAAATTCCTCTTCCATGCCCTTGGCTGAGTTATTGCCCTGAACTACAGAAGGCATATTTTCTATATGAAAAATGTTCTATACTGTTCATGTTCTGTGCTAAAATTGGCATAGGTTTTATTTCCTTGCTTTCCTCTGACACAGAGCACTAATAACTAAGATATTAATAAATATCTTTGCCTTATTATTTCCACTTTTGGGCCAAAATAGGTCAAATACTGCTGCAGCCAATCTTTCTGCACCAAAAATGTGGTTGCTATTCACCCAGAGTGAATATATATATATATATATCCATCTGTATATATTTTTGTATCTGGACGTATTTATTTTAAACATACTATTTTAAACAGCCTATTTTAAACATACTGAATCACATTATGCCAGTGAGCTGTGTAACCTGACATGTCTGCTTTTAAAAACAGAGCTGGACCAGATAAGTTAAAATTTGACTGATATCAGATTAGAATCAGTGAAAAACCAAATCCTATTATATGAAGCTGGCCAACAATTCTATATAGGGGGAAAATAAAGAAAAAAAATACTCACCCAGTTGATAGGGAAGTAATTTGAAACAAACTGTGGATTTGTCTTAGTGACTGATAAATCTGTTATTTTTTTTAAATTCCAGATGTTGCTTTTAGTCTTGTATCTATCAAATCCTATTGATACACCCTGAACAGAAAGAGTGAAATGCATCTGTCTAGTTTAAGATCTAGTCCAGGATTTGGAAACCTTTCTTTGGTCTAAGCCAAAGATCTGAAGTAAAATTTAAACCAAACTCATATTAAAAAAAATCATATAAAGGACATTCCAATTTTTTTTCCTTCCCTCCATCAGTGTGTACTATTTTTCAAGGCTACAATTCAGAGTGCTAATAAAATCAGAAGACATTTGTCAATACATAATAGTTATACTTTGCAATGAATTTGTCAAAAAATAAGGTTTCTCAATTGCTCATCTTTCCATAATTTATGTAAAAGCCCACCGTTCTGTGGTTGTGGGATTACAAGAAAACAATTAAAGAGGTAAGGGAGAGTCAGTCTTAGTATCAAAATCCAAGGAAATTTTGGGTATAGCAGAACAATACAGAAGTGATTATTTTCAGTCAATTAAGGATAATACTTTTTCAGGTTAAGAAAAGTGATATAAAATAAACCAGAACTTAAAAAGTTGCAGAGAACCATAAAGGACTATCTGGAAATCAACACAAAAGTCACTCTGGCCTTGCTTTGGAGAGTTTTGGAGTTGTTTACTCCGTCCTTTGTAACCCTCTTGAATCTGGAATGCTGGGTAGCAACCAGCTGCTCAGAAGTGACACAAAAAACCACTTTTCCAAGAACCTTCCCCAGAGGATGGAGCCATGGACTTGTTTAAATCTGTGGAAAAATGTCTTTTGACTACAGGAAGGCCAAGATACAGGCTTGATGTTTTAAATATGTCCATCCTGATTAAGCGCTAAAGGGTAAAGGCAGTGCTAGCAGGAGGCCTGATCACGGAGTCATAAATATTTAGGGAGTCCATTCCAGTTCCCATCAAAAGTAGAAAAAAATGACACAAAAGGACAAAATCAGACAGCAATGAAGATTCTTCTGTTTCTAAAGGGACAAAACGTTCCAAGAGTGTTCTTTTTCCAAAGTAAACAGAATGTGTAGCTCAAAAATATACAATAAAACAAATAACAACTCAGGCAAGCAGAGCTTTCAAACTGACTAATATTTAAATTATTTTCAATACACATGAATTATTTTTATAGTAATGAATATATATATATATAACAATATATTTATAAATATGAATATAGATTTATAAATATATTTATAAAAATAAATAAATATTTATATCTAGATGTATAATATTCTAGCACCATTAACAAGAATTTACAACGTTATGTACAATATTATTTTAAAAAGAAATATTAATTGCAAATAATAATGTAATATTAAATTTACGTTAAAAAATATAATAGATTACTACATATAACTAGATCATAAAATTATGCATTGTGGGCATCAAATTGTCCTAGCAAATAAAGGGTACAAGCCCATGCAAAATTGTATTTCAATGCAAGTTTCAGAGCATGGCAACAATATAAATCTTGGAAGAAAATTTTAAAAATTTATGATACAGAATACAATTCTCGTGTAATGAAATTCCCCCATTGTATAAGGGTATATATTTATTGTGTATGAAAATATATTTTTACTGATGAGGAATAAAAACAGAAATTAGAAACTGAAGCTTACATGGCATGAATGCATAGAAAAATTTCCCATGCTAAGAAATTTCTTGACACTATAAATTTTTGCTTTTCTGAAATTAATGTTAAACACAACAGTTTATTTTGACTGATTGCCATAGTCTAGGATGAAACATGAAATTCGGTTAATCCCCAAATGTCTTTTTGGAGGAGGTTCATTTATATGATTTAATGATGAAAAAGCCCTGTTTGTCCATTTGAATTCTGACTAAGAGATTAAGGGTGAGTGGCTGCAATGGAAAAACTGACTCACAAAATGCAGAATTTCTCCTCCTTTGCTCCATTTGCTTCCTGAGGTTGTTGATACAAAGCCCCTGGACCCACCCTGGTGCTGCAGCACCTCTCCAGCCAGGATAATCCCTCAATAACCCCTTGGGGGATTTTCCTCACTCAGGAACATAGATTTACTCGGCTGCCACTTTTCCTCTCACAAGGAGCATTTTCTCCATATTTGATTCCAGCTCCTGACAATCTGATTTCTCATGAACAAATTATTCTGCTCATTATGGGCTGTTTCATCACAATCAAAGATGAGCAAGGGAATTTATTTTGTGCATGCAGCTGGAAGTCACACCTTTTGATTGCAGCATGAAGAGACACCTGAATGCTTGTGGCTCTTGCCTAACAGGAATCCTAAGGATGTCCCATGTTTTAGTATTTCAGATATGTTTGATAGGACATTTACTTTTTATATTTTCTGAATTTAATCAAAACAATTAAA
Source organism: Urocynchramus pylzowi (assembly GCA_013397555.1). Taxonomy (NCBI): domain Eukaryota; kingdom Metazoa; phylum Chordata; class Aves; order Passeriformes; family Fringillidae; genus Urocynchramus; species Urocynchramus pylzowi. The sequence goes on along the minus strand of VZRH01002682.1, from coordinate 125,544 downwards.
TCATATACCGTTATCATTGCCATGCAAAAAACCACTAAAATTAATTCTGAGTCAGAAAAAGTGCAAAGGATTTTTGCTTTTTCTTTGCTTTTTGCTTTTTGCTTTTCTTTTTCTTCTTGGTGAGCTTGAGATTTTACACTGACTAGAGGTAGAGATTGTTTTCTGATGTCAAAATTACTTTTGCTGTGTGACTTAAATTATTAATTTGCTTTAAAGATATAAGGTCCTCACCTTTGCACAGAGTATAATTTTGAATTACATTTTAAATCCCATTATAAAGAGCATTTGGCTCATAATTAAATTTTACTATGTGTAAATAGTATTGCATTGCTTCCACTTTTCTGTTGAAGTGCTGTCAAAAATTGTCTTTGATATACACATATATGTATGTATTTTTTATATATGTATTATATATTATATGTATACACACACCTAAATTTAAACATAATACAATAAAAAATAAAAATAAAAATAAAAATATAGAAAATGAACATAAATATAAACATAAACATAAAAATAAATATATAAAAATAGAAATATAAAATGCTGTACATTGTTCTCTGTTCCAGGTCATTCGGGAAGTTTGGGGTCTGGGGAGGAGAGATCCAAAGGAAGTATTTATATATCTTTCAGTCAATAAAGGCAAAGGCAATGAAAACAGGAAATGAGTTTGATATAAACAGGATGCTTTCATTGATAATTGACATGTAGTTGATTTGATTTATAAATAAAAAATATGCATACAAGCATACATATATATATATATATATATATGAATTAATGGTGAATGTTTCTTCGTCCAGTCATTGTTTAGTCTTTTCCACATACAAATTCACTCATGTGTAAGTGGAACTCATCAGAAATAATCCAGGATATAAGAAATATTTTTGAAATACATTTAGTGGACTCTATCACAATTATATCCTTTTTATTTTTTCAAAAAGGAACAGATGTTCCTTTATGAATGAATAGGGAGAAAATGTTCTTCAGAATGAACAATTTTAACCCTCTCACTGCATGTTTTGACCTGCACTGTCCAGGCCACCTAAGGAACTTGCTATGAGTTAGGCCACCCCAGCAGGAACTGGAAATAAACAGGGAAGGGAGAAATTTTCTACTGGAAAGAGCTGATTCCTGCTGGATACGAATGTGCTAGCACATCCTTGTTCATGGGTCTGGAAAAAAATTCCCATTGTGGAAAGAAATGGCATAAAGATGTTGGGGTGCATCAGGAAGAGAGTGGGAAGAGGCCAGGGAGGGGATCCTGCCCCTCTGCCCTGCCCAGCTGAGGCTCCTCTGCAGGGCTGCCTCCATCCCTGGGCTCCTCAGCACAGGAGACACCAGGAGCTGCTGGAGAGGCTCCAGGGCAGGCCCCAGAGAGGATTTGGGCTCTGCAGCATCTCTGGGCTGGGCAGAGCCTGCGGGAGCTGGGCTGGGCAGGCTGGAGAAGGGAACACTGAGAGGGGATCCCATCAATCCATCCAAACATCTCCGAGGGCTGCCAGAGGATGGGCCGGGCTCTGCTCAGTGGGGCCAGTGCCAGCAGGAGCAGCAGTGGCCATGAAATAAAGGCCAGCAAGTTGCAGGCCAGCAGGAGGAAGAACTTGTGTCCATGGAGGGGCAGAGGCCTGGAACAGCTGCCCAGGGAGGGCCTGGAGTGTCCCTGTCTGGAGACATCCCAGCCCCAGCTGGACACGTTCCTGTGCCACTGACCAGGGCACCCTGCCTGGGCAGGGGCTGGGCTGGGTGATGTTCAGAGATCCCTTCCAGCTCCAGTTGTTCTGGGATTCTGGGATTCCTAAAGTCATACAGAGTGAATTACATGGTCCTAAAGAGAAATTTCTGAAGTATTTTGTCACCATCCATCATGGAGGTTTAACTATATATCAACACACAGGAAAGGACTAAGTATAAATGAAATGTATATTTGATTATTTATTAAACATATTTTGTAGACCTAGCATTCAAAATACTTTGCCATGTACTTCAGTGGCATCCAGACTTCACTCACTTCAGCTTTTGATGTGAAGCAATTACTGAAGAATTAGTTTTGAGTTAAACATCTAAATAAAACACAGAAATCTTTATGTGATTTTGTACACATATGCACACATTTAAACATCTTCAGTGATATTCCCATGTAATATTTAAGCCTGTTTATGAAAGATGATAACATCTTGAACATCTGTCTTGGCATTTCTCTGAAGTTGGTCAAAATAAGCTGGGTCTTAGGAAAGAAATCCCATTTGTAGGTATCAGATTTCCCATCTGAATTCCCAAGAGATCAGTGATATTTGCTAGTAGGTGTTTGCCCAGCTGGTTCTCAGACTTGGCTGAACAAGGGTCACATTCCCCATTTTTGCCTTGGACAGTCTGATTTGCACATTGTTGGGCAGTTACTTTGGAAGTTTACAATAAATTCAGCTTCCAGGGGGAAAATTGAATTTTTATGTAACTGCTCCAGAGCCGAGGTGCATCAGAGGTGCATCAGAGGTCCTCTGAGTCTAGGAGAGAACATTCCCATGTGGTCCAAGCTGGGATGGGCAGCAGCTGAACTGGAGATGATCAGAGGTAGAGGGGCATCCTCTGCTCCAGAAATCCAGGACAGGTTTAATTTCCAGAAAAACAAAGGCACATTAGGAAGAAACTTCTTGAAATGTCTTGGATGTTCCTGGTTCTTGGATTAGGAGCAGGAAATAAATCTTAAAAGGAAAAAAAAAAAA
>VZRH01002682.1:101080-122763 GCA_013397555.1 Urocynchramus pylzowi | reverse complement strand
GAATAGGGACAAAAAAAAAATTTTAAAAGAAAAAAAAAAAAAAAAAAAAAAAAAAAAGCCAAAAAAACCCAACCAAAACCAAACAAGAAGTAGTTTGGAGATTTAACCAAATTAATGTAAATCTCATCTGATTGACTATTGAAATGGATTTCTAAGCTTTATATAATTATATTCTTTCTGTATTTAGTGGGATTTTCATTACTGTTCCAGTCAGCTGCTGAAATTCAGTTTGTTGGTTGCTGTTATGCAAGTTGGTTGCTATTGTCCCTTTACACTTTCTAAATCATTTAGAGAGAAGGTAGAAGAACAGTGAATTTCAGATAATGAAACTGTAATGGGATCCATAATAGAAACATATAAATACACACACTCTGCTTTCCATCCCCTGTGGAGAGGCAATTTTTGTTTACTTGTGAAATTGGTTACAGATGAGACAGGAATTGCCATAAGCAACTCGCAGCCTTTCATTGCTGCATCTCTTCTGAACTGCAGAGGCCACTTTTTCAGAAGCAAGAAATGATTGAGTAACTGTCATTAACCAGTTGCCATAAAATAGAAGTGTTAGAAGCCCCTATTCAGTTGCAAATTTCTTGCTAGGTACCAATTAATTTCGTTTCAGAAGCTTTCAAAATCCAACATCTTAGAACTTCTACTAGGAAGAATCCCATATTGTATTCATTCAGTAAAAGTGGCTAATGGGAGTTTACCTTACTCACATGTATGGGTTTTGATTTAATTTTTTTAAAAATATGAATTAAGTTGTCAAAAAAAACCAAAAAAACAAAAAAAACCCAACCAACTTAGGAGAAAAAAAAAGGATGAAAGGGTTCCACTGTTCATAGATCTTCCTCTGTCAGCAGTAAGAAACTGTCTTCTCTAAACTAAATATTCTCAATATACAAGAAATGAGGAGAGTCACTGTGCAGCAGTACCACTGTGTTTGCTATTTTATTAGTATTGTTTTTGTGGTTAAGTAGTGCAATTATGTTACTAGCAGACTAATGATTTTTTTTTTTTCTCAGTTTAGCCAGAGAAAGCAGACTCATAACTGAATTCAGGTTTAGGTGGCAGACATTTCTGCAAAAAAAATGAACCCAGACAGTTGATTCCGAACTGACTGAAATAGAACTCCTTCCTGTTAACCCCATGAATGTGTATTTGACCATTTCCATTTTATTAAATTAACACAGCAATGTCAACTCAGTCTGTTTTTTGAAAAAAAGTATCCTTTTTCTTTTTCATTGGCAATTAGTATTCACAAAAAGAGACTTTTAGGGAAATAATTTTTTTGCATTATCACAGATTTATATTGGTTTTTTACCTTGTGCCTTGTTAGCTGAGTCTTCTGTATTTCCTTCCCAGCTAAACACAATGGGAAGAACTTATAAATATAAGGAAAAAAACCTTAAAATAAGCCTAGATTCTACTCAGGAGCAATAAATCAGGAATACTATTGGGGCTTTTAGATGGATCAAGAGCACTGTCCCACAAAGTTTCGGGATAAAGATAATTAGCTATTAATTTATCACAGCAAACTAACTATGCTATTACAATCGCACTGCCCAGGGAAAGCTAGTTCTAATTGCTTCAGCACATTTCCAAATGAAATAATTATTCCATCCAGAGTGCATGTTTGTCTAGCAATTGTCAATTATTAATTATAGAACTGGAATATGTTGCATCTGGGGGAATTACAAAGGGATGATTTAATCTGAGCAAAGGATGCTGTCTGGGAAGCAAACAGTAGTGCAAAAAACTCAAAGGCTCTGCAAAAGTAAGCAGATAAATGGTGTTTCTGGCCATCTTGTGCACATGAAAATTTCACTGTCCAGTATTTCCTGAGAGCCCACCAAGAATGTACATCATTGTTTACATGCCATTTTAATGCTCTTGTTGGGATAATGGCATTTTTTTGTTGTTATTTAATGGAAAAGCAAAGGCAAACCACTTTTCTCATGTGCACAGAAATTGACACACCTGCTGTTGGATGCAGTTAGAGGTTTCTTTCTGCTGCTGCTTCACTTCTGTGGCAGTATTGGGCTGATTTCTGCTCGAGATGCCAGCTCTAGAAGAAATCAGATTAGAAATGCCAAGGGAGCCAATGATCATCAACAGTGATGATCATCAACAGTGATGATCATCAACAGTGTCTTTTTCAGAGCTGAGTTATTTGTCAAACACAACCATCTGCTCCCCTTTTTCTTGGTCTCTTCTTGTTTTTTGGATACTTCAAAACAGGCCTTGAAAACAAGTAAAACTGCAAAAGGTAGAAAAATAAGGGCACAGATCTACACCTATATTGATTTTTTTGTCCAACTGCTGAAGAAAAACTGCTAAAGTATTATCTATATTTCCTACCATTCTCTTGCAGGAAAATTCACCAATTTCATAAGCATGCAGAACTTCACAGTACACTTCTTCTCCTTGTTCGTCCCCATCCCCACCACCTGCTGTATAATCTGGAAATTAGGAGAGCAAAATTCAGCACTGATTTTTAATGATTCATCCTGAGTCATCCAGAATAAATGTCTTGCAATAAAATGTTGTAAAATTATTAAAATTACCTAATCTCATCAGACACATAATTACATCTGTGTAATTTTTTTCTCCTCGGTTAATTTTTGGGGCACTAAGATTGTAGCAATAGAGGCACTGAAATATAGAACAATTATTTGTTGTTCCCAAATTGGCATTTCCTTTTTTTTTTTTTTTAAATTATGATTATGCAAAGCTATTTACAGAGCAAAAGAATTAAAATTAAAAGGGCACATTGTGTGATAGAGTCTAAAGCATAGAAAGGAGGAAGGAAAACTTCTCTCAGTGTGTTCTGGGGAATATGGCAAAATTTACTTAATGTTGCTGCAAAGAAAGAGCAAAAAACCAATCCTATGACTGATACTTATTTTGCTCTTTTATTTCCTGTTTTCCCCCCTCACAATTTTTTCGTGGCTTAAACTTAACCATGGCACACAGGACAAGATAAAATGGTCTCAATTTGCATTTGCTCAGGAGCAGTCTAGATTTGATATTAAGGGAAAAGTTCTTCCCTAAAAGGGTGGTCAACATCCCAAAAAAGGGAATAAACATCCCCAAAACTGCTCAAAACCCACATGGATGTGGCACTTTGGAGACAAGTTTTAGAGGTGAACACAGTGGTGGGGAGGTCAATGGTCCCATGCAGTGATTTTGGAGGTCTTTTCCAACCTTAATAATGTTATGATTTTAAGCTTCTTGTATCATACAACCCTTACAAGGTCTCATGTTTATTTTATGTATTATTTATCAAAGTGACACGATAGAAAAGTATGTTTATTTTTCTTTGTCATGTCATCATTTTCTCTCACTTAACCTGGGCTTTAGAGACAGGACTGAATTAATTATTCCACATCTGTCTTGGAAGATAAGGAGTTTGCTCAGAAGTAACCTGTGACATTATTTGAAGATGAGGAGAGTACACAGGCAGGGTTTTGAATTGCAGGTTCACTTCCCTGTAATGGACTTGACTGCACAACAAAATCATCAATAATTTTAAGGTGAGTCTCTAAATCACAGGATGTGTGGTGACTTCAAATAAACCCTGCTATTCCACATTCCTAACAGACATAAAGCCCTCCAAAGAAGCCCTTGCATGTCTAAAGTAGTAGACAGATGATGGTAAATTATGCAGCAGAAATGAAGAAAACCATGTTAAACTTGTATGATTTTGTAGGCCATTTCAACTGTTGTGGAATGTTTTTAAATGTCTTTCAGTGGCTGAACCTCTGATTATCAGTACTGATGCATAGCTGCTATGTTTTAGCTTTTCTTCTAAGTTGTTAGGCACAGGAGGACTCTGGAGGATCTAAAGACTGAAAGTTGGTTATCACATGTGAGGGAGTAGCAGAAGATCATTGAGACATTAACACATCTCTCTATACACTTATATTCTATTAATCTGTACATTCTTCATATTAGTCTATATTCTTTCAATAAACCTTACTTTTATGTCCAACTGCAGTAAGAAGTGAGGTAGTCATACAGGCAGATTTTAAATGGTTCCACTTAAAATGTGCACTTTTCACTTGCCTTTTAAACTTGAATTCAGTCTGAACATTATGTTCTGATTACTGTTTCATGTAAAAAAGGCAGAGTGGAATCTTTAAATTAATCATTCCCCAAAAAAAAAGAAAAAAAAAGAAAAAAAAGGAGGGGCAAGGGGGAAGGAAAGATCAAAAGGGAAGGGTATTCTAAAATAACTTTTCCCTTGATGCCTCATTTTTAATAACATTGCCTAAAGATTGCTGCTTTGTGTTGTCCAAAAATTATTTACTGCATTTACTTTTCCCAGTGAATTTTTTAAAAGATTATTGAAGCACACTCTCTAACAAAGTTTTACGGAATGGCTCACATGGACTTCGAATCTTATTCCTGCAGGACAGACTTGTAGGAGTCAAACTTTTATTCAGAGTATTCTTAGAGAAAGGGAAACAAACTCTCTACTCTGAAAAGGAAAGCTAAGGAACTGAGGTTGCATTTGAGAAAGATTATTGTGGAGAAAAAAATCTGCTTATTAAGGAGGAAACAAAGTAGAGATGGAAGAAAGTAATTCCACAATGTGGATGGTGCCCATAAGCCAGTTTTGAACCCTTTTTTACCTCTACTAATTCACTGCACAAGCATGGCAGTTTCAATTTACAGCTCTCAGCTTTCTATTGCCTTTCTAAGGCAGCTAAGACTATTTACAGAAACCTGGACAACTCACTTTGTCTTCCTTTCTTGTAGCTCTCCTGGAGAGATTTTTTTGCTGTTCCCAAACCCAGTGCATACTTTGGAAACCTGAGTTTCACCTCTCAGATATTCATTTTCTGGAATTGGATGTTATTGTATGGGGTAAATTTTCCTTGCTGCTGCTTTATAATTAGACTGTGAAAGAAAAGCTATGTTGACTTGTATTTTCTATGGCATATCGAAATTATGTTGGATTTAGGTTTCCTTTTCCTTAGGTTTTCCTTTTCCTTCTATGAAATCTTATCCCAGGCCTTTTTGGAGGCAAGAGTTGCCTCCAAAGTCACGCCTGGCACCGGAGTGGTGATGGCATGACCCAGTGTCATGACAGAGGCTGTCATGGATGAGGCTGTACCCTACAAAGCTCATATTTATAGAATTTTGTGTTGGGAGGTTCATAAATTATTTAATTGTTGTCAGAAGAACTGATACTCACATCTCTGTTCTGCAGAATGTGCTGCTGCACCCTACCTTGTGCAAATTTGGGCTTTATAAGGAAATAAGTAGTGTTTGACTAATGCCTCTTCACAGGAATCTGAACTCTTATTTTTTCTCAGCTACAGTAACACTTCTCTTCAGAGAGAATAGTTTTTACTGACAGGGAAATAGGAAATATTGATTGCTACCTTTCCTAAGGCATAATCTTTTTTGCTAAAGAAGTGACACAGTTTTTCATTACTGTGCTGCCTGTCCCAATTTCTGCATTAAATTCCTCAGTTTTTCCACAAGCTGGGATTTGAATTTTTAAAATGAGGAGGAATTGAAGAGAGGATCATGTTTGTTGAAGACTACAAGAAACAAATACTCTCTTTGCAGCAATCCTGTCTTTCTTTCCCTCTGTAAGCCAATAGAAATGTGTTGTCTGGTCTGCAGATTGGATTTATTAGCCCCTGTAAGTTAATGATAACTCTGTCTATTACTGCATACCAGGTCAGCTTTGGTTCATGGCTGCAGTCTCCTGGCCATAGGCTGGATAAATGTTTCTGCACCTTTTTCTCATCACTATGCAGCAAATTTAAGAAGAGGAGTTTGTTCTTATTAACAAACATAAGTCTGAAGACTTATGTCTATACAACATAACTGTTCTTGAGAACAACATGTTTTCCTAAAAGGCCCAAATAATATAGATTTGAAAAATCTCTTTTTGGCCTTAATATAGTAATCTTTAAATTAATCTTTCAGCTAGAGACTTTACAGACTCAAATATACTATGGCATCTTTAATTACACCATGAGCTGTCAAAAGTCATTAATGTTTTTGTCACCTTGGTGTCAGCAATTCATTATATTTATATGTTTAACGTTCCTCACTGCTTGCTATAATAATGTGGTGTTAAAATTAATTTATTTTACTTGCTATTAGCTGGAGATTATTTGGATTGTATCAGCGCAGTGTTTCCCTCCTTTTTTCTGTCTGATTCACATAAGATTGCATAGTTATCTACAAAAAGTCTATTCAAGTTGGAAAAACAGTCTAAAGCCTGTTTAACAGCTTTAACTGTAGGAAAAACTCATTATATGTATAGCCATTGTCATGCACTGTAAGAGAAAACGCAGCTATTGAGAAACGTGCACAATGTTCTATTTTTAAAATAAAATAGCTTCCAAAGATCTTTATCTGTCACCATCCTGTTTGCTGTTATTAAAAAAAAAGTTATTTCTGAGAAGTTCTCTGGAGAATATTAAACAACTGATTCAGAAAGTTTATGAAAGTGAATTTCTAGTCCCTATTATTTGCACAGCAAACCTGAGTTTGAGATAACTGCTGTCAGTGATGGAAGTCTAATATTCTCTGCAATTCACGATGCAAACCCAAACATTTACAGCTGTAGAGTTCATTGAGGTCAGGGGAACAATAAGGAAAAATGAACATTTGATTATTATTGTCTAGAGCTATTGTGAATATTGAAACAGGAATAATTGCAAATCCTGAAGTTCTGTTTTTATGGTTGCAAGATTGCTGTTTTATAGTGTCCTTTGTGTACAAGTGTGTTTCTATCTTCATTGCAACAACAGGCTCTTACGTGTCCTCTTTTTTTTTCCAATTTAAATCTGAAAAACCAGCCCTAGAACAATTTTTCTTGGAACATCTTGCCATTTGGGGAATTTAATCATTCATATATAGAATTATAAATCTCTCAGCCTCTCTGATTTCACACTCAGAGTGTGTCTGCACATAAAACATCTTAGGCCTTGATTGAGCTAACTTGCATAATGGACTTGAGATGTCCAATTTACTCTATCCAGGCTGCTTAAATTTAATGAAAGAAAAGATTAACAGAGAGGGCATTGGTTTGGCAAACAAAATATTTTTGCAGAAACAGTAGAAAAATAATGCAATTTTCCAAATATTTAGTTTCACTGCCCATTATTTATCTTTGTAAATGTAACATTTTCGCTTACTGGAATGTACATTTTTCAAAGTTATTTGTCAATTGTGTTGTTAAAAAAGAGGCCAAAGTGTACCTATTAAGGCCACATTTGTAAAGTACATATTCCAAAATACAGTAATTTTCTGTTACCTTTGGCTATCCCACATGAACAAGGATTTGTCCTCTGTTAAAACTACATCAGAGAATATGAAAAGAATAACAAGACTCAAGAATAAAACTGTTTGCAAGGAAAGAAAAAAACTGTAAAATTTCTATAACCAGTTAAATGGGCTTGAAAGCCTCTCCTTTCTTATAAAAGTGAAATTAGTATAACTAAAGCCATTTATTCTTTCCAGGCTGTAGTTTACTTGAATTTGTTCTATTTTCTATTTGATGTTCTCTACTGGTATTCAATTTATGAAGAAATGGTTCCTCCACAGGCCTTTAATAACTCAAATAGTTCAGTCACTTGATTATATGTGAGGGTTTTGTTTTGGGGTTTTTTTCTTGGTCTATTTTTTGTTTGTTTGCTTTTGTAATAAAAGGTACTGAAAGAAATTTTTTCAGCTATTTTCTAAAAAAGCTGTCTTGTTTCTCTGTGAAAGAATTCAGAAGGGCAGGTAAGTTCCCTCTGGAATTATCTGTAAACTTTAAATCAAGGACAAATTCCTAGCCACCAGAGCATGATGGAATATTGCAACAAATATTTTTCAAAAAAAAAATCATTTATATCACATGACCTTAAACACTTATTCTGTATTATAGCCTGAGATTTTAAAAAAAACCGTGAAAATAACCGTGAAAATTTTTTAACCGTGAAAATTTTGAAGAAACTGTCGTGTACAACTTCTGTCTCAATTTCTGTTTACAAAGCCATCTACAGTGCTTTGAAAAACCCCCATAAACTTGCATTTTGAGGGATATAAATATCTCTAAAAGAATTAATTGAGCATATTCCTGTGCTGAATGCCTTCCTCAGCTAAATTAATGAGGACGTTAAAGTTGTATCTTGGGACTTTACACATCTGAGCTGTACAATAACCTTTGCTTGGGGAAAAAAAAGAAGAAAGGAAGGAAGACTATGAGAAATCCCTTTTGAAGACTTTTTAGTCCTGATTTTATTCACAGAGTTTTAATCTCTTTTGCAGCATCAGAAGGAAGCCAAGCCAGTGTTGTTTAGCAGCATGAGAAAACAAAATTCTTGTCTTTCACAGCTGCTGAGTTGATCTTTTCTTCTTCCAGCACTCTGCCTCAAACCCTTGTTGAGGTTTGTGGAGCCAGTTTCCAGGCATTTGAGATGCTTTTGGTCAGTTTTCTAACTCACTTTCTGAACAGCCTGAAAAATGGCCCTTGTTTTGGACATCAGCAATAATTTTAAATATTTCACCTTGGACGTATGATTTTTGATTTTTTTTCTAACAAGTTACTATTTCTTCTGTATTAAAACCTGAAGTCAAAACTTTTTTAAATTCATTTTTATTTGCATAGATTTTTATTTATTAACAGAAATATAAACTATGCGCTATCATTGTCATGTGACACTCATTAAGAAGTATTTTTTTTTACCAGTACTAATCAGGGGAATGCCTAAGAACACACGTGGTGTAATTTAAACATCAATTAAAGACAAGTTAGAAAATCAAGGTATGATCATGCATGAACATGACCTTAGATTCCATTCCTGGGGACGGATGTGTTTAAACCATCCCTTCATGGTAAAGTTGCTGTGGAAGTGGCGTAATTAGTTAAAACCGGTTTAATTGAAGTGAATGATCACAGAGAAAGTTAGATCGGAGCTACATTTTGGCCATAAATTTTAGTCATGTGGTTGGGCAAGTATTAATTTATTTTCTGAAATGGCTTTTCTTTGTTTCCTGAGGTGAACTTTCAAAGAAAATGTTTACAGAGATAAACTCTCCCCCAACCTGAGGGCATCCACTTGATTTTTGTTTCTTTCCACAGAAAGAAACACCAGGGCTGGTGGTCATTCAGGTGGCTAAAACCACAGGATGTTAGGTGGAAATATGGATTTGAGCATCTGAACCCTGAAGAGAAAATGAGACAGAAAAGAAATTTTCAGAGCAAGACTGAGGCACCATAAAAATATGGCCCCAGTCTCATGATCACAATATATTTTAGGAAAGAATTCTTCAAGGATCCTGGCACTATCCATACTTAGAGATCCCATATACTTTAACTACGTTTCCAACAGTGTCCCTTCTGTGCTATTTCACCCCACTAATGGAATGGTTTGAAAGGTTTAGGAAGAGACAATTTTTGTCCAGGACAAGAACTTCTGTGTCTCTCTGAAGAAAAAAAAAATTCAAGTAACAAAAATGGAAGATTGCACATTTTCCCATCAAGTCTGAATTTACCAGAATCTGAGTCAGATGGCAGCTGAAATTATGGTTTTGGAGAGCATTTTCAGAGGTAGATGACAAAAGTTTTGAGAAGACTTCCTTTTGTTCTGATGGGGATCTGGGGCTTTGTCTGTATGAATTTACACATATTAAATATTTGCCATTTTCATATTTTGCAAGCAAAATCAGCCTCAAATTATAATCACTTTTTTAAAGATTCATGTTTCCAATAAAATTTCAGCACAGCTCACAGAAAGATCTTTCTGAAGAATGACCGTAGTATGATTTATACTCAACAGATTCACTTGACTGATCTGAATGTTCTTTGGCAGCCCATTTATTGAAATAACCCATGGTTTTCTTTGCTTATAAACTGATAATGAATTCCTAGGCTATGGGAGCTCCAAAGTATTTGTTAGTGTTGGCTACATGCAACAAAATGTGGTCCTGTTTTCAGGTGTGTTCAGAAGAGAGGTTGTTTTCTGGAAGGAATGAAGTCAGAGATTTCTTTGTGTATTTGATTTCTTAGTCCTGGCCCCCAGGGTGGAGCTAATTTCACCCACCTATTTAATCTATGACATAGATTTGGACACAAACTTAGTCACCAATTCTCCCTTTGCAGCCAGCAGAGAAAACCAGATATTTTTGAAGCAGAATATGGCTTACTTTAAATTCTTAAGTGGTGGTGATAATTTTTCTTCAACATCAACACAAGAATCTAGTTAAGTACATTTTAAAATCCAGGGCTGGAGGTCTGTGTAATCAGTTCTCGTTCTACATTTGAGAAATGATTGAATTTTATCCTTCTTTATCTGTTACTTTTGTCCTAAGAATCATAATTTGTGACTGAATGAAATGGAACATGTTTAAAGCTGTGTCTGGTATATGTATTTCATTTTATAGATTTAAGGTTGCACATTAATTAGCTGATAACATTAATTTTTGTATCTGGAACTACTTTATATAGAGATATTTACTGAAATTCAGCACCAAATACTCTAAGTTTGAGGACTGAGTACAGTTGTTTTAAATTTATAATTTGGTTTCATGTCCTCCATATTTCAGAAGAGTGGCAATATGGCATTGAGTGAGTTTCAAACTTATGACTGTTTTAAGAATTGAATCATATTTATTTTTTGTGTAGATAAAAACATCAAACAGTCAACCTTGATTTATCATGTTCAATGAATAACAAACCAAAAATCAATAATTTGTGGCAACCTAATATTAAAAAAAAAGAAAACGAAGAACTGACTACTCGTGATTCTGTGGGTTTGCTCCAGTAGTGATGGGAATGTGTCTAACATTTACATCTTGTATCCATGTCATTGACATTAGTCTTGTAAATATTTTTCTATTAGGATTATAATTTCAGTATTTGAGGCCTTCTTTTTCTGTCTCAAATTTTAAACTGTTAATGAAATTATTTAGCAGCATATTAGTTTGATTTGGAAAAAGGCAACAGGCAGTCCCCTCTTTTGGGGGCAGGGAACCTCGAATTTATTTTGAAATTCATCAGATACAGAGTGCTTTGCATCCATGAAGGAGTGAATGACTTTCGTTGGGATAATATTTTTTAAGCAGTTCTCAGGGGTGCTATGTTTTGGGTTTGTGATCAAAACAGTGTTGATAATGTAGGAATTCTTATCTACTGCTGAATAGAGCCTGCACAGTGTCAACGACTTCTCTTTTTCTCACACTGTCCTGCCACCTGGAAGTGGGGACTGGGACATTCCATCCATTGTGTCCAAAGAGATGTCTCCTACCACATGGAGGGAATGAAAATTTCCTGTTTAGAATTGCTTTTAATTTTTAATTTCTCTAGTATCAGGTAGAATTTTATATAATCTTTTATAAAAGCACTTATTCTACATGAACATTGAACATACTGTTTTACACATTCTCCTTTATCATTTGACAAACTTTGTGTTTCCACACACCAAGCAATATTTTTCCACTAACCAATATTTTCCCTGGCCTGTCAAATAAATAAAAAATTGACACTGTATTTCATTACATTAGTGAAGCAAAACCATTGTGATTTTGAATCAAGCATTTGCCAGCAGAGATTCAAATCAGTTCATCAGTCTACATCTCTATTTCACAAATATTTTCAGGCTCATTTGGCAAATTCTGATGTTTTCTGACATAAATTCTTTGGGTACTTTGCAACATTAAGTTTTTCTTTTATGATGTATTTCCATTTGCAAAATTTCCTGTGGAGAATAAGATAAAAACACTGACTTCATCCAGAGTGAAAGACTAACATCTTTTATAAAACAACAAACATCTGTATTGACAGTATGTAAATTTGTATAATACACCCCATTTTATCATATATTGATTCAATATAAAGACAATTGTAGTTGATAGTGCAAATATATACACTGTCAAGAGCAAACAGAGTGCATTTCATTGTTACTCAAAACACAGAATGAGTTAAAATGGATTACAGTATTATTGCCATTATCATGGAATGGAACTCATTTAGCATCTGATATGAAAATTGTTATGAGATTGTGAAAGATTTGGAAAAATAAACCCTGCAAAAACAGAGTTCAAGCCTTCTCTTCAGATAATGTCCTTGACCACCTCCCCTGCTTTCAACAATAAAAAAAAATCCTAAAATACAGACATGTGGATTTCTTTTCTGTTTCATTTTTACCTGAAGTGAAAAACTTACAGGAGTTAAACCTGAACATTTGAATTAACTCTTTTAGGAACAATTTACCTATTTTTTGTCCTACTAGTAGAATGAGAAATTAAATCTTTGACTGGAAATTGCACTACTATTTACTATCTTTTGTGACACTGAAATTTAGTGGCCTATGCAGATCTATTTTAATGACCTCTAAAACTTCCTGGCTTCTGACCCTTGTTCTAAGTGAGCCCAGATCCAAACCAGCTGTCCTGCAAGCCATCACTAAATGCCAATAATAATATAATGCAAGGAAATCTATTTTTTTGTTTGTTTGTTTTTGGTAGAATGACAGGGTTGTGGGTCAGAGTTTGAGCTGCTAGACCTCTGTGATATGAATAACATGCAACCATTTATTTCTAACCCTCAATTAGAATCTCACTTGAGTAGCCTACATATGGTAACTCTGATTGGCAAATGCAATATACCCCAGGAATTCCCAGATATGCACCACTTCATAGCCAGCTGTTAGAACTACAGGTTAATTTCATAATTCTATAAATACATTCCAGAAAAATACCTTTACCATCTCATGGCACAATTGCTCTTTAGAAGGGGTGGTTGAAGGAAGACTAGAAATGTCATAAGTCAGCTTTCACTTTGGTCTTAGTCACAGCATAGTCTGGGCTGGAAGGGACCTCTAAAAGTCTTCCCTACCCTAAAAGTTCTTCCTGAGTAAGCAGGAGCATCTTCAGCTAAACCAGGTCACTCAGGGACCTGTCTGACCTGACCTTGAGTGTTCCCTGGGATGGGGCAGGCACCACCTCTCTGAGTAGCCTGTGCAAGGCTTCCAACACCCTCAGAAAATGACTTTTTCCTTATATCTCGTCAGAATCTGCTCCTTTTTTTAGCTGAAAACCATCACCCTTCATCCTATTGCTCACGGCAGTAATATTAGGTCTGTCCTCAATATTTTTATAAGCTCTGAAAGGCTGAAATAAAGTCTCCCTGCAGCCTTCTTTTCTCCAATCTAAACCACCCCAACTCTCTCAGCCTTTGCTGGTAGGATAAGGGTTGTACCCCCCTGACCATTTTGTAGCCCTCCTCTAGGCCATTTCCAAATGATCCACATCTCTCCTGGACTGAGGATCGTAGAGCTAAATCCAGGCTGGGTCTCATGAAACCAGAACTAATCCGTCCCAAGGTCATATTTAACACTATCATTATATTGCTTAAAATACCTGGAATAAACTCTAATAAAACATTTCTTAGTTTTTCAGCCATAAAGTTAAAATATCCTCTACAGACAGAATGGTTGGTTATAAAATTCTGTTTATTTTTTTGTGAAGCATCAGTTCATAGCATTCCTCAAAGATTTAAGATAATTACCAGCAGAAGATCCATAAGAGTCAAATCTATTATTTAATATAAATTGTTGCCTATAGTTATATTATAATTACTGCATGTGTTTTACAATAATGTTTTTTTGTCACACATCTGGCCACCAGGGTGCTTTTTAATGTTGCCAAGTGCTTAGATTCTTTTCCCTGTATCTGGTATAAATATAGCTCTCTTTAAATTGGCTGCACAGTTATTATCCTGTCATTATGAATAATTCTACTCTATAATTTTAAAGACAAAAAGGATATTGATCCAAAAGGAACATCCCTCTGCAATAGGAGCTCTGCTATTTTGAGACTGCACACTGCTTTCTGATTTCCCTCATCATTTATTTAAAAAAAACCCTGTAGCTACATCTGTTTTTATAGATAGAATTATGGCATGGTCAAACAACAAAGTCAAATATAGATACAAATGAGGATTTATTCTTCTGATTATTGTGGCTTTAACAGTCCCTGAGTACAAGAATTCTTCATTAGATGTGGCAGATAGAATTGACTTGCTGCTTGTACTGGCACTGATTGAATTCCTTGGTAAATTGAGGCAATCCTGGTGACACCAATCATGTGTTAACCTTGAGTTCCTAAAATTGGTTTATTTAAATGGAGGAGGAGACTAAAGGTCCAAATCCACCTCAATATGGAATGTTTTATGATATGTGAAATGATTAGACTTTAGGTTGCATATATTTTGGACTGGTTCTGTTGAAGTCCATAATTTAAAAGCATTATTACTTTTTTTTTTCTTTTATCTACCTTTTAATTTGTGCATGAGATTTTTTTTCTGGAATGTTTGCACAGGTACTTTTCTGAAAGATTTCTGCAGACTGATGACAAATATTTCTCTTCAGTGTGTACTGTCCTACTGTCTTTTCGAAGCCTTTTCTTTCAGTTCAGCAGGGCAGGAGCTGATAATTTTTAAGTAGGCCCAGCAGAACTTGGTATTCTAACCATGCATGATTTTATCTGCCATAGAAAGTTCACAAGTATAGCCTGCTAAACTTTAAAATTAACTCAAAATTATCCCATTTTTGTAGAACTCTCCCAGGGGGTTGTGCTTCTGAAGCAGACACTGCTTTGTCATGAAGAGGATGAGGATGGGAAGCTGTTCCATGGCAGAAGAAGCTTCAGACTGAATATTTCCAGCAGTGGGTAAGAATTAAAGATAATGAACCTGACAACTTATTAGTTTTTGGTTTCACATCTTTTGAATGAGGTAGTCAGTATTTGTTTAATATTTAATAGAGGTTGTTGTCAAAAATTAAGGATATTCCTGATTTTCTGCCTTATTTACCCCCTGGGATAAATAAGAATGTGTTACAAAATGTTAAGGAAAAGTGCCTCTGGCCACGTTTTATAATAGATTTTACTTATCCACGCATATTTCATGGTGTTCAGGGCTGACAACAGACCTACCTGCTCAGACTGGTTGCTTCATGTGGATCAGAAAGAAAAGATCTTTTTTTAAATGAGAGCGTAATAGGATATGAACACATATTAGATAAGTGTATTTACATTCTATTAGATCTGACCTACATAGTGCCAGAGAAACTGGTTTCTGAACTTATAATAACTTTATCCTGTGACTTAACAGCCACCTCTGTTAACAATATGTTGCATCTTGTGATGGAACTCACTGACAAATAATTTCTAAAAGCCTCAACAATGCAAACCACCACAAGAAAAGCTCTCCACCATTTGCAGGAAGTAAATAAAGTGTTTAAGAGATTAAGCATATATTGTAAAATATGTCTACTGCAGATTAATTTTAAAATAAGGGTCCTAAGATGTATTCAGCTGTACCTTCCCACAGAGGTTCTGTCTCTGTGCTGCAGGTTTGTCCTTGCTCAGTGTTGAGGCTGTCACACATCTAGTGAGCCCAGGGTGGTTTTGGCCACTGGCTGAGCTGGCTACTGCTTTCCTTGCAATCCCAAGTTCTGCTTCACCTCTGCCAGTGGTGAGTTGATGGCACTGGCTTCACATTGTTTGGGTATCTTTCTGTCAAAGCATGAAAATGAAAATTACTTTATCAGCCACTGGGAAGCAGAAGATAATAAAATCACAGAAACTGTCCTCATTTGTATAGCATGGAAGGTTTTGACTGCAGCCAAAAATTATTTCCTTGGAGCTATTGGAAGCAAAATGACTATGCTTCCTGCTATAGCAGTTAAATTTAGAAATAAAATCTTAAAAAGCTTTGAATAAAAATGTGTGCTTATTCAAACATTATATAGGATAGAGAGTTAGGCAACCACCAACCATGTGAAATTTAAAAAAGGTTTCTTCAGATTGGAGAAAAGAAGGATGAGAGATGACCCCATCATGGTCTACACCTTCCTTGTGGGGGAAGGTGGAGGGGCAGGTGCTGATCTCCTCTCTGCAGCAACAGCACACCAGGAAATGGAATGAAGTGGCAAAGGAAAAGGTTCTTCATCCTGAGCATGGGCTGCCCCTGGAAGTGGGTGGAACAGGCTTTGCAGGAAAGGGCTCATGACACCACACTCCTCCAAGTTAAAGGGGCATCAGGACAGGGTTTTCAGTCTTTTGGTTTAACTTTGTGAGAGGCAGGGAGCTGGATGTGATGAACTTATGGGTCCTGCCCTGCCATGAGATATTGCACAATTCTGTGATTCCCACAGTGAATTCACTCTCTGTGGCTTTAAGATTTCTATGTAGTGGGACTTTTCTTATCTGTGAAGTAAAATGGTTTCATATTTGGAAGTTCATAGATAATAAGATGCTAATAGTTCTACAGTATTCAAAAAAAAAAAAATTAGAAAGATCTCCCCTTGTTTGCTGTGTAGAACCTCATTTCATCCCAAAGTGCTGTTCTCAGCGAGTCTGCAGGGTGAAATGGATTGGTCTTGTTATGGTGCCTGACACACAACTAGGGAGATTTCTTTCCTGTATATGATTTTATCTTAATTATCTTAGTGAAATGGAGAGCACTGGTACTGGTTTAAGATTTCTTTTCTGCCACTTCTACAGCATATTCCCTTTCTTCTCTTTGGAAGTTCGACATCTATCATTTGTATGGGTCGGATGTGGCCCATACTGGAATTTTAAAGATTTTTTTTAAATAGCAGACTGCCTAGAGTTGTTAGATACTTTTTTCTCTGTTTCTCTCACAAAAGGTAATTTTAATTAAGCAGAGTGGACAGGTTTATCAGGCTAATTTCAGCAGCAGAATTTGTGATGTGCCTGTGTTTGCTGGGCTATTGTAATGATCCCTCAGCCAGCTCTGGGACTTGTTCTATCTCCATAAGGTAAAAAGCATATCAAGCACCAACACTGACTTCTCTTTTAGAAGTAGTGCACTCTTAAAAAGACTAATTGTTTTAGACTTGGCTCTGCTCTTGCTGCAGTGATATTGTGTCCTGGAGCTAATTGCACACTTAATTAATTAATGCTTGAACAACAGCTGTGAATAAATATTTCTTTTCTTGCTTTACATGAATAGGTTCATCTGACAGAGAAGCTCCATCAGTGTCGAGTCCTGTGCAAAAGGCAGAAGAGGAGCCATCCACTGACACAGCAGACTGGTGTTGGAACACCCCAGTAGACATTTTGGGTTTAAATCCCACTTCTAAGGAAGCACAACTCTCTTTCCCCTACTGAAGGAGCAGCCGTATTTTAGAGCCAGTACATATTAGTTAGAAAAGTCACACAGTTCTCTCTTTAACAGAAATATTTTTTCTTACTCCTTGGAAAATGGTATATTATGTACTAAAGGGGATGCACATCATCCTCCTGCAGGAGAGGGCATTTTTTCCCCCCTTGAAGAAGGAATTTGGATGTCCATCTATAAAAAAGCTCAAAGATTTTTCTCTCTTCATGAGATTCATACCAAATCCCTGAAAGAATCTCTGGTGCTTAAAACTCCCTTTTTGTGGAGTTTTCACAAGTGTTAGATTCCTTCCTCATTCGCTGGTCCACTGTGAATCTTGCGGTTGCTAGTTTGGATAATTTTGTTTTAGAGATTTGTGTCTTCAGTCAAAAGGTTCCTTATCTTGTCTCGACAACATATATTCCTTTGATGCTCAGGTCCCCACTTGTGAACTTAGGCAAGATTTCCAAATATGCTTCTAGGACTGCTTCCCCTCAGTCATGGAAAAAACCTTTGTGCTCCAGACCTTTCATCAAAGAACTGCCTCCACAGGGCTTTGGAGATTCTTGAATGTGCAGGGCTCTTGCGGATAATTGGACAAGTCTTGTTCGATTGTATTCCAAACAATGCCATGGAAATAGGAAATAGGGGTTGTAGCATAAAAAGATGCATGGAAAAGCTGACTTTCACAGCCAATACTTGAAATGGGAAAATTCACCTTCTGAATCTAGGAGATAATGCTGTTACTCATTTATGCTGGGCCTTAATCCTTCCTGTGTCCTCATGAGGTGCCTCCTCTGGCACAACATTTATTTCCTTCACATGGTATATTTTTAAAAGTGATTTTGTTCCAAAAAGTATTATTCAATTTGGTGAAAGTGGGGAAATGCCCAGAATAAATATCAGGTAATATTTTTATGTGGAAAAAGTGCTTTACTTGTACATATCTAAACTAGGAAAAAAAGTTGTCCTTACTACTTCAGGCAAGCCAGATTGTATATTTTTTTAACTGCCTGGTCAATTTTAATTTTTTTTCCCCCTAAAAATAGAGCCTGTATTGCCTTCATATCTGGAAATCATCTACAAACAGTAGGACATCTCAAAGTTATTTGAGATATTTATTATCTGCTTTAAAAAAGACAGATATTCTACCAAAATAGATTCAGGAGCTACCTTGAAGATCAGATAATGGATTTCTTGTCAAAAATAATACAGAAGAGAGGGTGAAAAAATGAAATTCATTCATTGAAAGCTATAGTGATTGTGGTTATTCACGTTATAGTTCAGTAAACACTCTGATGGAATAAAATGTTCATTTTACTTGTGGACTTGGAATAAACTCCAGAAGATAAAGCACAGAAATGAACTAAATAAAAATGTCCTAGATATTCCTGGATCAGATAGTCGGAATATCTGATAATCAGACTATTGACAGCAAAGAATGCACATCTTTTAAATCAAGATAGAATACTTAAGGCAATTTTTGGATATGAAAATAATAAAATTAGGTAACTCCAAATAATGTGTCTAATTAAATCCTTTATGTTTTTAAACCATATTTAGTGATTTTTATCTCAGTGTTCCTCATTCAGAAGGAGCAAATAAATCCGATTTTATGGTTTGAAAATTTATTCTCTCACAGCTAGAAAGTAGCTTATGCAATCCTGCCAGTGTGCAGGAAATTGATGTCCACCCTCTGGTACTCCTGTGGCACTTACTGTCCCCAGCTGAGAAAATGCAGCAAAGTGCAACTCAGGAAAACTGGTAAAGAAAGGCCAAGATGCTCTGCAAAAGGTAGAACTTTCTGAGAGATCCAACAAGGGCCACCATAATCTTTGGGGCAAGAATAAATATTTACCCCAGAAGCAAAGTATTTGGAAGTGGGTCTTATTCTTTACAAAGCTTTTGTAAGTAGGCCTTACTCTAGAGAAAATTGCTTTTCTTTTTAAAAGTAAAATGTTATTTGAAAAATAAAATTTCTTTTATTCTGTTTGAATACAGCTACTTTTATCATCAAGAGGTGAAATCCCTTATTTGCAGGTTATTCCCAGTGCTCATTATCAGGTCTCTGGGGGAGTTTCTGGACCCACCCAATGGCTTGTAAAGGTCTTAAAGGCATGAATGTGGACACAAGACTTTTTCTACTCAGGGTAAAACAGGGTGGTTTTGGTGGGGTTTTTTTTTGTTGTTTTTTTTTTGGTTTTTTTTTTTCAATGTTTAAGTATCACAGAGTGCAGGCAAAATGGTTTTTTCCCTTATGTCATTCTGCAACCCATGTGGCTTTCTTATAATAAAAAAAAAAAAACCCAGTTTATTTTGACACATACCTGGAAACCCACAAAGCAAAGATTGTTGCTAAATATATGAGGATACAAAAGCACTTGCAAAGGTGGGTAAAGAAAAGGATTCCCCCTCTTCCCCCAGTGTCTTCTCTTGCACCTAAGCTAGAAAGAAAACATTCTCTGAAGATATTTTGGGAGGGATAAAATATTCTCTTTGTGTGTGAATATTTTTAATTTTGACAGACAGAAAAATAAGCAAATTTCTTTGCTTTTGGAGGCATCTTGCCCACAGGGGAGCCCTGCCACCTACCAACAAGAGATGTGGGACTCATGAGGACCCAAGAAAAATCATCCAGAATCCTGCTGCTGTAATGTCAGAGGGAGTTTCCCAGGGAAAAAAAAAATATCTCTTGAGAACATGAGGTGTTTGAAACAGGTGAGCTATTACTGCCAAAATGTTGCCATGAGGCAGCATGACAGAATAAAATATACAATATTTTATTGTACAATATAAACAGCTAATTGAGTATGGGGTGGTGGAACAGGTATGAGAAGACCAGCAGAAATGGAGGAAGAAGATACCTAGAACCACATGTACTGCAAAATCATGGAGAGAGCTGTTATGGGGCTCATATTTAGTCAAGACATAATGATTTTTAACAGAGAACTTTCTCCCTTCTCCCAGTCTGCTGCTGCCATTTGCAGCTCAGCTGTTGAAAAGCTGAGCCCTCCTGCACTGATTATTTTATGCATTTATTTCATTTTATTTTTGAGGTTGAGATGAAAAGAGATTGAAATAACAAAGGCTTTTTTTTTTTTTTTCCTCTTATTTCCATGTGGCTGTTTATGCTCCATGTGAATGTGAAGTGTTGGCTATACCATTGGATTTCATAACTCAGATGTGCTAATAAAGCATTAATTAAAATTTAGTACTGCCTTTAATAAATTCTCACCTCAGGGATCTTAAAAAATGAAGAGAAGGAAGCGGCGGAAGGAAAGAAGGAAGGAAGGAAGTGGGGAAGGAAGTGGTGGAAGGAAGGAAGTGGCAGGAGGAAGGAAGAGGCGGAAGGAAGGGAAGAAAGAAAANGAAGGAAGGAAGTGGCAGGAGGAAGGAAGAGGCGGAAGGAAGGAAAGAAAGAAAAGAAAGAAAGAAAAGAAAGGAAAGAAAGAAAAGAAAGAAAAGAAAGAAAAGAAAGGAAGAGGAAACAGGTAACAGGTGGGGGCAGAAAAAGAGAAAGACAGAGACAGATTAGGACATAAACTTCATCCCTCTGTGATGCCAGTGGTGTCCCGTTGACTCTCTCCATCAGCTCTCCTTGGTGCTGAGGGTCACCCAGAACATCGAGTTCAGCACAGGGACAGACACTTAGGCCAGGGGAACACCCGGGTACCTGCCCTGGCTGGGGGAAGTTTGAGGCAGTCTCCTGCAGCAGACTCCGCATCTGTTGCATGGCTTTGCGTCCTGTGCAGTGCTGTGCTGCAAGGCCTGAGCACTGAGCCTGGGGAGAGCTTTGGGGCTCTCAGAGGGATGATCAGTCATCCTCACTGCTTCTTCTTCTTGTTCTTCTTGATCTTCTTCTTCTTCTCGTTGTTCTTGTTCTTGCTCTTATTGTACTTCTTGCTCTTCCCTCTCCTGCTTTCTCATTCCTTCTAGTTGTCATTGTCGTTGTACTTCTCCTTCTCCTTCTCCTTCTCCTTCTCCTTCTCCTTCTCCTTCTCCTTCTCCTTCTCCTTCTCCTTCTCCTTCTCCTTAGATNTCCTTCTCCTTCTCCTTCTCCTTCTCCTTCTCCTTCTCCTTCTCCTTCTCCTTCTCCTTCTCCTTCTCCTTCTCCTTCTCCTTCTCCTTCTCCTTCTCCTTCTCCTTCTCCTTCTCCTTCTCCTTCTCCTTCTCCTTCTCCTTCAATTCTTCTTTTTCTTCTTCTCTATTTCTTATGCTTTTTGTCTTATGATTTTTGTTACACTTTTTCTTCTACTTTTTCTTATTCGTTTCCTTATTTCTACTCTTATTTTGATTTTTATATCATTAGTCTTATTCTTACTCTTATTCTTATTCTTTTATTCTTATTCTAATTCTAATTCCTACTGTTATTCTTATGCTTTTTTAGTACTACTACATCAGCTTCAACTTCGTGTTCTTCCTAATATTCCTCTTCTTGTTTGTTATCTCTTTGTTATTTTGGGGGGGTTTTGTGCTTTTTTTGATGTGGGGTTTTTTGGTGGTGTTTTTTTTTTTGGGTTTGTTTTTTTTTTTTTGGGGGTTT
>VZRH01002682.1:48971-93887 GCA_013397555.1 Urocynchramus pylzowi | reverse complement strand
TCGAATAAAAAAAAAAGAAAAAGAAATAATCTTATGCTACAGAGTTTAAGGCAAAGTGCAATCATTTACCAGAAAAATAATGAAATGGATGATCTGTTGTGCAACATTTCTGAAATTCTAGGTCTCTCCCTTTCCCTAAGTCATTTAGAGATGCCTCTTGTAAAGGGTGATGTACATGTTTGAGCACTCTGCTAAGACCCTTTGTAAGCTCCCATAGCAGGGTGGATCGCATTTTAAGTCCCAGTGCAAATGAGAGCTCATTTTTGTGCCTGAGGTTCCCCACCAAGAGAAGAGCCTGACTTAACTGATCTGTGGAGTGAGCCAGGATGGGGTCATTGTAGGCAACTGTAGAATTTCAGCTTCAGGGAAAACATGAAGTCAGTGTAATCACTTCATAAATTCACAACTGTACCTAAACAAGTCCAAGAACTGTACTAGAATGTATTCCCAAGGTCACCACACCATTTTATGAGCTCTTCATCTTTTTCTTTAGGATGTCAAGGGAAAAATGGAGGCACATTTAATTTTTGTCATAATCCCATTCTAAAGTTTAACTATATGACCCAGCTAGAATTAATCTCAGCATAACTACATCTCTTAAGTCTTCAATAAGCCCACTGAAATCAGGCGATCCAACATCAGCCCCCAAATTCCCAAAAGAATGAAATTTGTACATTTAAGGAGAATAATGTTACAATAACAAAACAAAATTATTAATATCCATTAGCTTTATTAATCATGACAATCTGAATGAGACATGGATTGCAATTCCCTTTTTGTGAATGAGCAGTGAGAAGCAGGTATGTGTGGCAGGCACTTCATACTGGACCAACAGGTAATTAAAATGCATTGGGGAAGAATATTTTGAAACAGAATGAAAATAAAGAATTATTGACTTGGCATTTTTTGGGGAAAAAAAAAAAAAGGAAATAAATAAGGGTGGCAAAATGAGGTGAAACCTAATATGTTCCTACTAATCTTTATTGGGCTATGCCTGTGAACAGAAGATAATGAGGTAGGGGAAAAGCTCAGGGTTTCAGTGCTGTAAGACAATTGCAAACCCTCCAAGAAGAGGGGTCATCAATATTGAGATTAAAGTCTTGGACAACCTAACAGCCTTCAAAGTTTTCAAGAGATGAAAAAAAATCTCAAAGTTTTCAACAGATGAAAATAAATCCTTCAGTAATTGATTCAAGCCGCTTTGGGGTACTATCATCTTTAAGTAGTGAAACAGAGGCCAGAAGTAATACAAAGATGCAACTAGATTCTTAGACTTGCTTTAATGACTCTAAAAAAAGGACTTTTCAAAATTACGTTAGGCATTACTGCTTCAGGATGTCAGAGCCACGTGCCACTCTGTTTCACTGGCAGTAGGAGGTGACATTCCTCCAGGACAACCCCTTGACGCCGCCTTAATAATTCCCACATTCCACCCCTGCTGTTTTGAATTAGTTTCAATTTATTATACATCATGTTTAAAATTTAGGCATTACAGATGGCTCTGACAAAGGACTTCATCATGTTCATGTTGAATCAGTAGTTAATTAATTGACTTAATCTACTTGCCTAATTTTGAAAGGTAGAACCTTGAATAAAGATTGACTTCCCCTGCATAGACATTTATATGACTTTGACATTTGCTGTCTGCCTATCTTATTTAATAAAAATATGCCCTTCAGATGAAATGCTGAGTCGTTATAACAATAACAATAGCTGTTAAAATTATATCCAGTGTGTTTCATTAGCACTTCTCTCAGTGAGACACTTTGAAATAAATTAACATTGCCCTGTACCCGAGAAAGAACTTCAATTATTTTTTTCAAGGTTAGTTCATGGAATGAATTGAGGGCCAGGTCTTGCAAAGCCCACTTAGATTGTCAGGATTTGGACTCTTGTTTCTCTCATATCTGTCTTTGGTTTGACAGTGAAGAGGATGATAAATGAGTTTGATAGCAGGACAGTGAGTAAAAGCTAAAATATTTTGGTAAACTGAGAAGTAAAATATATACTCTAAAAACATAGAGTTTGAAAAATCTCTTGAAGTGTGGAGTTCAATCTCTTGCCATGCTGTATAATCTGCTGTAAAAGTATTTCCTTCTGGTAGTGAATACAGGGGAAATTTCCACCAGTCTTCCTTTAAAAATTGCTGGCTTTTTGGAACAGTTAACCAATTCCAAGCTTAAATACCATCATAAATCGATTTCCCTTTGTCCTTGGTAAATATTGGTTAAAATATTGCTCTAGAGTTTATCTGGAACTCCTCTTACCTTTTGTCTCCTGTCACCCGTGGAGAGGATTTTTGTCTGACTTGATATTCATTCTATATTTTAAAACAAGAGAATAATTTATCACCCATCTCCTATATCCTGTGCTCTAGTTCCCTTGGGCATCCTAGCAACATTTTTGTATACCTTTCAGTTTGATCTTCTTTTCTCTAAATCTGCAACCAAGACTACATAGAAGGGTCTGTTTTGTTTTATTTTTTTTACCAAATACAAATTGTTCACAGTTTGATGATGAACAAACCTTTATATTCCACTACGATTTTTGGCTTCAAGCTTTGTAATAGATATTCTTGTTGTTGCAGCCCCAATAAATTTCTTTTCATTGATAGGTTTCATTCTGTCAGCAATTTCAGTTTTCAAAAGCACTGAGTACTTCCCATGTTTCAGTATGTGAAGGGTTTCCCAACAGGCTTCCACAGCCTTTCAAAATCCTGTTTCAAATTATTGATTCTGATGACGAGAGGTTTTAATTAAATTATTAAAATGAGCAGAAATCCAGTGCCAAGCACAAGAAATTTGGAATCGTATGCTTGGAATTTGGAATAAACAAAATGATAGTGCAAAATCCAATAAAGCACTCAACTGCTTTCAATTTCCTGGTTTGTTGGGTTTGTTTGTTTGTTTGTTTTTTTCTTTTTCATTTTCTTTTTCTATTTACATGCAAACTTCATTTATATCGTAGCCATCATGGCTCAGGAGAAAAAAAAAAAGGGTGAAGAAAATTTCTGAGAAGCTTTGTTTATTTGCAAATTTTTCCTTCCTGAGAGTTTCCAGGCTCCTGGACATTGATTTAGATAGTAATTTTCTATCCATATACTTACAAAGTAGTGGTATCTTAAGATCTTAGGTACTTAAACATATGATTAAACTCTCCCTGAATGGATATAAGCATTCGTAAAATTTCTCTTCAGTTGAAATGCTTTCCAGAACTATTTCACTTGTTTTATTTAAGGAGTTTAAGGAAGCTGACTTGGGGATTTTTTCTTGCTGAGTAGTTCACTGTGTGGTTTTGTTTATTTTATTGTGGTTTTTTTGTTTTGTTTTGTTTCATTGGGGTTTTTTGGGGGGGTTTTGTTTGTTTATTTTTGGGGTTTTTTGTTTGTTTGTTTGTTTGTTTTATTTTTAAACAACAGTAATTCATGATGACAATGTTGTTAAAATGTGAATTGTAAAAGGATGGTCCAGACTTAATGTCTTCCCTGGATTGCAGTCTTCATAATCTCACAGACTCTAGCTTTTGATATTTGTAGAAGTTGAAAATGTTCCTTACACTTGTGAAAGAATTGGGTCATGAAGAATGTGAAAATCCAGCATCCAGGAATTTCCAAATACCTGAGGTAGATTTAAAAAGCACATGATATTTTTTCTTTCAGTAAAATTATAATAGCCATCTTGGTTATTTTGGATGGACTTTGCCCACTTCTTCTCCAGGAGATCTCTTATCAAGTTCTGAAATTAAAGATGTCTGTTTGTTATTTTGGAATGACTGTGATATCTTTTGATAAAATGAGAGGAAAATCCATTAACTTAGTATTATGGATTTTTTTTTAACCAATTATTATTTACCAGAGATATTAGAATGAGTTGTAGTTGCAAATAATCCAATATTTGTTCTGAAGATTAAATATGTGCTTAGCTGTGTCTTTTGGGATTTTTTTTGTGTCCTTAACTCGCACCACTACAAAGATTGAAGAAAATGTGACAATCTTTACTGATTTTGCATGCGAGGATATGCTGGATTGTGATGCACCTCCTGAAGAGATAATTTTTCATCTTCTAGATAAGAACTCTGTCAACATTAAACTGTGGAGCATAAACAATAGAAATTTACAAAGCTATGTAATTAAGATTTTTTTTTTTCTGGTTTCCAAACGGCACAGTAATTGCAGATTTTGGAGTAGGAAAAGGAGGTTCAAGAAGCATTGCGGTTTATACACAAAATACTTATTCAAAATTATTCAATTCATGCTCTGCTGTCATTGGACAGCAATAGGTTTAGAAGTATTTGATGTAGATGCAGAAAATAAAGGGCTTTTCATAATCTGTTATTTTCTGATTCCTTTTTTTAGGGGGAGAGTGTCTAAATACTGAGTAGATTTGTAGACAATATTACACATAAAATATGAAGACATGTTACAAATAAAATCTCTTAATTCTGGGAATTCTTTGAGAAGTGCTAGGTACAAAGACATATGACAAGGCTATTAACCTATCACCTTTTGTTTTTTGATAAAAAAATTAGTCCTAAAATAATGTAATTCATCACTAATTCCTTCATCATAATTAGATAATCTATTTTAAATTATGAGCATTTCCTACTCATGAAATCAAAGCCTTATTTTTTTTCCTAAATGGTCCAAACGATTTAGGTAAACATCTCCTTTCAAGACATTTCTGGTGTTCATATTGTCACAATACCTTTTTTTTTTTAAAGATCCTTTCCATCAGCTTTGACTTTTATTATCAGACAGCAGACACATCCGTTGAAAACGAGAGCAGCACAAATGCAAACAACCTTCTTTTCCAGTGTAGACTTCCTATTTTTTAAGGGTAGTATTTCACACACTGTCAGAAAATAAAACTTCTTACTGGGATGTAAAGAAAAACAATGCATTGACCTAACGTTTTTCTCACTGTAATTAAGGTATTGAGGCCAATGGTAGCAGGGCTTGGTCAAAGTTGAACACTTTCAAAAATCCATATGAAATACGCACCCGAAGTATGTAAGGGTTATTCTACACTACTCTATTAGACTATTCTGTTTTGTTTTCCTGTATAATTCAATGGCTTGTGTAGTTACTTTGTACCAGAGCAGATAATAGCCTCAGATATGTGAACAATTACTGACATCATCTTACAGCAAAAGGCAGCCTGCACTGAATAACAGCTCTTCAGAAAGGTGACACTGTGTTAATTAACACCATGGAGAAGAACACAAGGATAAACTATGGCTACACAAGGTTGTCAAGTGATCAGGAAGCAGTTCAGAATCACTGAAGAAAATCATAATGCTTTCTTCATCACAGTTATGTACTCAAGAACATAATTAATAAGATTAGATGGCAAAAAAAGTTTTAATAACAGAGTTATCTGTCCTCCTATGGAAGGATTCCCTAATTTAAAATGTAGCAAATAGGAACCATGCAGAGCATAGAGTTTTAGGGGTTTTTTTAAAGATAAATAGGATTAATTATACCATAATTGTAATGTAATTGATAATTTCATTTTTTCCAAGGACATATTTTGGGTCATATTGCTCCATTTAATCAGGCAAATGAATAGACAATATGTTGAATACTCACCTCAGATAGTCCATATATATATTTCTAAGGCAAAAAAACCCTAATTAAGCTAACAAATTTTTAGTTATGGAGATAAAAAAGATCAAATAAAGGGATTTTCACAGCATAAAGAAAAGGCTGGTAAAATTCACAAAGAAAGTAGTTTTATTTCTAGAGGCTACTACAGATTTTGGGTCTTACAAATAAATGATTACCAAAGTTTAGCGCAGGTTTTTGCATAAAACTTGGAAACAAAAACAAGAGCATTTGTGCAATCATAATTTTTTCTAGAGAATGGTTGATACTATTTGGGAAAAGTAACTTTCTAATAATTTTAAGTAATAAATAATCAGTAAAATAAGAAATTTTTGCAACAGGAGTCTGTTTCCTCCAAACACAAAACAAGTGTAAATCAAACCCGAGTGACACCACATGATAGCTCAGACTCACGAGCAGCAGATGGCAGTAGGTTATTTATTATTTTTACACTGCGTTGCAGTGGATCTATGCTCCTGTCTATCATTTCCAGAAATTGCAGAGAACATTAATGAGCATTCTAAGTCCTTTTTCATTGTTTACCTTTTACATACGCATCCTGCCTCCTACTCCTGACACAGGGGCTTAACAATCTGAAAATACAAGGGAATCTGATCTCTCTAACAGTGTTGTGCATTGTCAGGGCAATTTTGTATGACTTTAAAATTTCTCTTGGTTGCTACTTTTTAAGGACAGATATCTACACCTCTGTTACAGAAGACTTTTGGAAGTTTGAGGGATAATATAGGAGATGTACTTTCTTTAAGGCCTTAACATGGCGTGACAGGCATTAATGGATCAGAGCCATGGTTAGCAGCAGTTAAAGTAGAACCACAGAATCCCAGGATGGTTTGGGTTGGAAGAGACCTTAAAGCCCATCCAGTGCCACCCCTGCCATGGCAGGGACACCTTCCACTGTCCCAGGCTGCTCCAAGCCCCAGTGTCCAACCTGGCCTTGGGCACTGCCAGGGACCCAGGGGCAGCCACAGCTGCTCTGGGCACCCTGTGCCAGGGCCTGCCCACCCTGCCAGGGAACGATTCCTAATTCCCAATGTCCCATCCAGCTCTGCCCTCTGGCAGTGGGAGCCATTCCCTGTGTCCTGTCCCTCCAGCCCTTGTCAATTGTCTCTCTCCATCTTTCCTGCAGCCCCTTCAGGCCCTGCAGGGCCACACTGAGCTCAGCCCAAAGCTTCTCCTGCCCAGGTGAGCAGTGCCAGCTGTGCCAGCCTTTCCTGCCAGCAGAGCTGCTCCATCCCTCTGCTCCCCCTGGAGCCTCCTCTGGCCTGGCTGCAGCAGCTCCAGCTCCTCCCTGTGCTGGCCCAGGGCTGGGGCAGCTCTGCAGGTGGGGTCTGAGCTGAGGGGCAGAGGGGCAGAATCCCCCCTGCCCTGCTGCCCACGCTGGGCCCAGCCCAGCACAGGGGTTTGGGGGCCTGGGCTCAGCCCAGCACAGGGGTTTGGGGGCTGGTGCTCAGCCCAGCACAGGGGTTTGGGGTCCCAGCTCAGCCCAGCACAGGGGTTTGGGGTCCCAGCTCAGCCCAGCACAGGGGTTTGGGGTCCCAGCTGTGCCCCACAGCACCCCCAGGCCTCCTCCAGGGCTGCCCCCTCTGCTCAGCCCCAGCCTGGATCCAGCCCAGGGCTGCCCTGACCCAGGGGCAGCACCAGCTCTNAGGGGCAGCACCAGACCCGGCCTGGTTCAACCTCCTGAGATTCCCATGGGATCCCCTGGGGATGTCCAGGTCCCTTTGGATGCCATCCTGTCCCTCAGGGGTGTCACTGCACCCTCAGCTTTGTGTCACCTGCAAACCTGCTGAGGGTGCCTCAATCCCTCTGTCTGTGTCATTGGTTCAGATATTAAATAACACTGGTCCCAGTACAGACCCTGAGGGACACCACTGGTCACTGACGTCCATCAGGGTTCTGACCTGTTGACCCCTACCCTATGTGAGGTCCACCCAGCCACTTTCTTATCCATCTAATAGCCTGTTCATTAAATCCATCTCTCTCCAATTTAGAGAAGGATATTGTGAAGGGCTGTAGTTGGCAGAAACACGTTACTGGAACTAATAAGTCTAAGAGGAGAGCAAAGACAGTATCAATAATATATTTGTGTGAATGATACCAATTTACTCCAGACAGCCCTGCCCAAAATTCCCAGTAATTTTTGGGAAATTACAGGGCTGCTCTTAAGACTTGTGTCACAATGCTTTATGAGAGTATGCAATTGAACTATAAAATGGGGAAATAATGGTAGTCATCACTAGCAGCTGCCTATGCAATAAATAGCCTTTTAAAGTCACAGCTGCAGCAGGGAAAGCATTAGAGAAGCATTGATTTTTGCAGTGTGACATTCTAATTAGGTAAAGAAATGCAGAAAATTTTGAGAGAAGTATTTGAGTGTTGTATCATTTCATGTGAACACCTCTTCTCTGTAATTTTGGTGATGACACTATTTTTCATTGTAGACAAAAAATATTTAATTTCTTTCTGTTCTCTTTAATTGCATGTGGCAGCCTCTTTTGGTCATGGCCATGAGAGAGGAATCTTAAAGAATTTGCACAAGTGCCCAAGTCATCTCTACCTGCTGACACAGTCTCTGTCAGACTGAGTGACTGAGTATATGCCTCATTTCTTCTAATGGAGGAAATTATAATCACATTCAAAGAGATTCCAGTTAAGAAATATGCTCTCTCTAAACTTTGGAGCACTCATGTGAATGCTGAATAAAAAGGCACAGTAGGACTTTATGCAAAAAAGTTATTTTTTGTAACAACTATTCTTCAAATTCGCATTTATGTGTGGGCTTTTAAAGCTACAGGAGAGTGTAGGAAACTCAGAGTTTCCTTCTGAACACTGGAAAGAATTTGACTCAGTACAAATATATGTATTATACTGGTACTAGGAGGATTGAAATGAAATTGGATTATAAGTTTAACACAAATAAGACTTTCTTCAGACATGTGTCCCACATAATGATCATCAAAGTATCTGCAAAGAATATTAGAAATGGTTAATATATGAGATAATATTCTAGTTACTCCTGGTAATCTGTTTTTCATCTACATGTGCAGCTATTGGCAGAAAGGTATTATATCGTACAAAAGTCTGATTTTAGTACAATATCCTGGCTGTACAGTAACAGTACTTTACGGATTCCAATTTTATTTAGTAATACAGTTTAATGCTTGGTGGGGTGGATTTGAATAGACCTTGATGCATGAAAATCTCTTTCATTTCAAACAGATAAGTAAGATGCAGGGGATTTATATTACTCAAGTCCATTACCTGTAAAAAGAAGAACATAAGTACCTGATTCAGCTGAAAAAGGTACATTCAGACTGATTTACCTCACTAAGTTCAGCAGTCACAAGATAAGTTGTCACACTGCCAGCTCTGCATCAGATCAGCTGAATTTGTCTTGTCCAGCCTTGGAAAAAATCCAAGCACTGATCATATAAATAAACTGAAATACAAGCATTTCACTTATCTGCATGCATTTATCTGTACTTTTTTTTTTTTTTTCTGAATATGATATCAAGTGATGTTAGTTTATGAAGCTGACTAGTCACACAATGTAAATGTGAGGAGGAAACAGCATATATTAATTTTTTAACTCGTCTGGGTATAGCAAAACAACAAAACACCGCAGACCATTTTGACTGTATCCTGTCTACTTTGAAATGGCTACTTGTTTACCCTGTGCACTTGGAATTAATACCAGAGTAAAGGAACTTGTTAATTTTCAAAGTACTATGAATTTTTAATTGGGTTACTAGGAATCAATGGATTTTGATAACCAGAAGTTACAACTAACTTATGAATATTACAAGTAAATTCTGCATTATGACTCTTAGAATGTCTGAAAGTTGAAGTAAATGGATTTGGCTACTCCATATGTTTTAATTTTTAACTTTTGATTGTTAAAACCAGCACTCCCTGCTTACATTGAATCTGGTTTCTTAGAAAAGCATTTACCTGTTGCTCTCACTGATCTAATTCAGAGTACTTGGTTTTACAAAACCTTGCTGTGGTGATTTCTGATTTCTCTAAAGATGTGCAAACACACCCACCTCACCCCACTCCACTTCCCTTACATGCAGAGTAAATTAATTAATCTGGAAAATTAATTCTGGTTGACTTTTAACTACATATCAGCCACATTTAGGCACAGTTTTCTATATTCAGTATATCTTTTACTAAGCACAAATGTTCAGAAAAGTATTTATTTAAAAGTATAAATATTCAATATGTTGGTAAGACAAGTTACAAGTTTTTGCATTATTTTGCAAAAACTTTTTAATCAAAATAACCAAGTCTCACAAAAGAGTCAATACTAAATCACTATGTAACCAAAAACACATTGAAAATTGTGGGCAAGCCACCCACATGTTCTACTTTATATTTAGGCAAGTTAATATGGGAAATTCTGCTTAAAATGTGTATGAAATAATAGTATTTATTGTTTGCTTTTATTCTGGCATGACCTTAAATCTTTATTCAGAAAATAAAAACCAGTATAACCTATTATCATAACAAGGAAGGTAAGCAAATTATGAATTTTCCACAGAAACATGTTTGGCAATTTTTGCTAACTAAAGAAAAACTGAAGTAATAACAAGATGAACAGCTTGCACCTGTTTCTGAATGTTTTGTGATATGAGGCACAGAAGCAGAGACAAAGACTTTCTGTCTCTGGGGATACTGAATTCTGATTTGTATTCAGGTGTCCACATCCCTTTGGCTCAGCAGACTCTTACACTGGAATTAGGTACCTACATCTCCTGAGCAAGGCTGTTGTCATCCATTTGAAGACAGGGTTGTCATTCACTCAAATAATCCCTATAAATAGTTCATTCAGGTTTTGCCAGCCTGTTCCTCCTTCATTTTAGTGAGCATAGCTTTTCTCCAAGTACTGTGGGCTGCTTTCCAAAGGTGGCACCTAATTGTTAATCTGACAGGATTTTATGAACGCAGAAAATTGGTCACAGCCACGAGTAGTTAAAAGATCTTGATAATTAAAGAGCCACTGGCACATAAGGAAAGAAATAGATGCATAATTTTGCACCTACCAGTGCAATAGACATCATCTGCTTCCCTCCTAGGGCTGTCCCACTGCCACCCTCCCCTATTTCTTAAAATTCTTCCACTAAAATTCCTCACAGTCCCACTGACCAACTATTGTGGGTCTGCTGCTCACATTCCTGTGGTGTCCAAAATTATTTTCCTTATACTCATTATTGTGTCATTATCCTTTTTTGTTAAATGCTTGGGAACTTTAAATTTTGTCTGTTAACATGAAATATAAATGCTTTCCATTTCTATTCACAGTACTGTTGAAAGACAAACTATAATCAAGATCTGATGGTAGCTTTTTACTATCAATTCTAGGATTTCAGTGCTGAGATTTAGTCCTTTCATCTTAACTGTCTAAAATTAAATTTTAAAGATTTTAAATTGTGATTTTTACATGATATTCTTTAGAGAGTGAATGACTTGTAGTGTGCTTAGATTTTTCTGAAAAGAAAATAAAACAAAAGCCAAACAAACCCAAAACATAACAGAAATCACATTATGTAGTGCAAGTGATCCCCCTTTATTTGTCAACAGTAAATATATATGTCATATTAGCATTTTTATTTACTTGCAATATGTAAAGATGAGTCTAAAAAAAGGTGGTAAAACTCAGAGCATGTGAATACCCTGCAGTAAGTGTGAAAAAAAGTAGTAAATCATTTTTAAAAAGCGATAAAAAGTGATGAAAGTAACATGAAAGTTGTTTGTAAAGTAGAAGGGACGTTGGTAGGGAGCAGGTGACACGAGAGAGATGAAATAAGGATACTGGAACTGTGTTGTGGTAAACATCCCATGAATACAGGGCAGTGGTCTGCTGGAAGATGGAGAGGCCCACAAAGCTGGGGACATCCCCAAGGTCGAGAAGGAAAAATCCATTAGCAGCTGAAATGAGGAAGTCATTAGCTCGTTGGAGGAGAGCAATTTCCTTGTGAAGGCCATGGAGAAATCCCGATTAAAATCAGCCAAGGGTATTGTTGTGTGCAAAATGATTTCTGTGGTGGTAAAAAGCTACTTTCCTCAGGCCCTTTTTTTCCCCTGGGAACACAAAAATTAGAAACTACTGATTGCTGGTTTGTTGGGGTTTTGTTTTGTTTTGTTTTAAATGCAAGGTCAAGCTATATTTTTAAAGGAGGTGTAGTCCTATAACTAATTTCTTTCATTATTTTTTTCTTTGTATTTATCGTACATAAGACATTAAAATTTACAAAAAATAAAGTGGAGATAGATCATAGAACATGTTGAGAAGACAGTGGAAGAAGAGCAATTAACAGCATAGTAAGGAAAAAAAGTTAAAAATCAGCACACTTTAAAAATATTTGCAGCTTCATAAAGCTGACTCATGGTCAAGTCAAGTAAATCATAGAAAATGTGTAAATGAGACAGGACTGATCACAGAGATTGCAATGTATGGAAATTTTGGAAATAGGTCACATCTGTTTATTTCTTTGACATTTGTTAAAAGTTGGAGAATATTTCAAGAATGGAGAAGCTCCCACTGGGCTGGATTGTCCTGTGTGCTTAGAAGAGGAGAGGAACTGGAAAGGAGATATTGGAAGGAATGTGATGTGTTAGAAAGACAAGGTGTGAGTGAGGAATATTTGCACCCAGGTATTTCTCAAAGGTTGTATTTAGTCATGTACTGCAGTGTTATTACTTGAGAAGTTATTAAAACAATGAAGTCTGCAGAGCTGCAAGGTGGTTATTTAGGGAAAGGGAGAGATTAGAAGGTGTTACCAGGGGATTATAAATATCTAATAATGCCAGAGTTTTCTGTAATTAGCTGGTGGGTCTACCAAAAAACAAACTGAAAAGGACAGGTAACAGAATAAATTAAATACCTGAATTTTTGTTCAGAAAGAGCTCCCAAAATGAAATCTAAAGATAAATGGTTCTCCTTATTTTGTCTTGATTCTATTTCTAGCAAATGTGTTTACCTTTCTGCTTTCTCCTTAGCTGATGTTGTGTAGATCCATGTTCCTTCCAATTTAACAGCAATTTTACTGGGATTTTGAACATATACTAAGACAACTAAAATACTTCATATAGCTGATGAAGTACCATAGTCAATGGTCTCTTGCAAAAACCACTCAGATTCTCAGATCTGATGAATATAATGAGATAATTAGAGCTAGAATTTCTGACTGAACTTTTTTTAATCTATCAAATTGATTTTATAATTTTTTTTCCACCAGATTTTGTTTCTGTGGTTGGCTAGTGCCAGGTGCAATCTGAAGCTGTTCCATTTGCCCTTGCACATACATTTCTTCAAATGGTGTTGATCCATGTGAAGTAATGAAAATGTCTTGCACTGCTGGGTGCCTTTAATAATGTCAAATGATATCTTGCTCAACATCCAGAAATACCTGATATTCTCTCTGATACACTGCTGACCTCTGTGAGAGAGCTCTTGCTCTTGTAGCATGCAAATAGTCTGCTTGCCAGGAGAGGGATGTGCAGGAGAGGTCAAAAGAATATGTGAAAGAAAAGACCCCAAAATGTGAAGATTCTAGCTGAAATATTACACATGGGAAGGACCTTAACAGGAAATGTGTTTTGATATATACAAACACACATGCATAAGTATGCTGCAAGTTTCTTCATCTTATATATTAATATTTTATGTTCTATACTTATGTGGGCATTCAAACCCATTGAATAGATATATTTTTGCATTACATTTAAAAATCGACTGATATAATGGTTAACTATATAACCTTTCATCTTTGTGTTAAAAAAATATAAACTCTATTACAAAGGGAGTAGTAGAGAAATAAACAGGACAGAACTGTCAGCAGAGTTAAGAAGTTTTCTCTAGTCCTATTGAAATGTTAGGATTAATTATGTGAAAGAGGACACTCTAAACACGAGGGTTTCTGTTGAGTGGTTCCAAAACAAAGGACAGGAATGATAAAGAGTAAGGCAAGGTGCTATTCTTGACTTTTAATGACATTCAGGTTAGGAAATTTCACTCATATGTGTTTTTGCAGGATTTGTGGTGTCCTTCAAAATGCGACACTTGCTTCTTGCTTTTTTTTCTCCTTTTTAAACTGTTCCATGTAGTTGTGTACCCTGAAGACATCAAACTTTAGGAATAGCTCAAGCTATAATCCTTTTAGAGATTCATACATATGTTAGACAAAAGGGGAAAAGGAAATCAGAATGACACCACCAGAATTATTTTCTGTTAAAAAATTTTTCTCCATGTGAATCAGTACTCTAGAGCAGAGCATATGTAGATGTCAAGAGAATTCTTTAGGAGCTCCACAGCCTCTCCATGACAGATGACTTTCTATTTCTCAATACATATTTTCCCATTAATAGTAAGTTTGGGGGGTTTTTGCTGAATATCAAAAAATATTCTGTCTTATTCATTTTTCTGGGTTTTTTACTTTTCTGGTACTTCTCCATAGTATTGGTACATGGTGCTCTTTAGTCTTTCCAGCACCCTCTAGAACAGTGAGCTGAAAGACCTTATAAGGAAATTTTTCCTATTAGGTGAAATAATGTACAAGAGGTGTGAAAAGCCTCAGGAATAATACTGAAGCCAATAAATCATCTTCCCTCTTATTATTCTTGTTTGCTGTGAATTTTTGTGTTGCTTTGCTCTGCAGAAAAACAGAAATTAATGTACACAGCAGTTAATCTGGAAAATGTATAATTCATTACCAGTAGATATGATAGTCAAAAGTAAAAAAAAAATTACTTCTAAAATAAGAAATTAGGTTGAGTGTCTTTTAAACAACATTCTCTGTGTGAGTCATGACATTTCTCTGTTTTTACATTCCCTAGTACTTTGTTTGCACTATGGAGACCAATTTTTAATTTCAGATTTACACTAAAATTAATCAGATCATTGAAACTGGCTATTCCCACAGAGGAAGTTTGCTTTCCACTTGAGTAAAGGCTTTGTAAAAAAGACAGTATAGGTGTGATATATTTTTATAGCAAAAAGTAGCAATGAATTATTACATTAACATTATGAGCCCTTAAGGCTTCAGCCACATTTTTCATAAAATAAGAACAATGTAATTGTGTTTATCACTCACCTAGATTGAAAGAATTTTGTAGCGTTATTGTTATTGTTGTAGGAGAAGTAACAGTATAAATAATTGCTTTCTAGGAATTAATGGAAATTATGGAAAACATGCAGTTTACATGGACAGTAGAAAGTAAAAGGAAAGAAATTTTTTGTTAAAATAAAAATATAGAAGGGTGCAACCAAATGAGCATCAAATGCCACAACTCTTAATCATAACCTCAAAATTACACCATCTGTCTGATCAAACATAATTTTTTCTTCCTCACAGCTGGTCAAGGTTTTCTGTTCAGTAATGCAAAATTTTGCTGAGAAGGAGCAAAAGCATTCATACACCTCATACTTTTGTCCATGCTTGCAGTGTGCACACCTGAAGAAAACTTTCTGAAAAACAAAATTTTAAAAAATAATTTCTTTTTAGTGGTTTGTGGTTCACTGAAGCAATTTATCTAGCATGTTACTAATTCCACTGGACATAAAAAAGGTTTACGTGTTTGGAGCAATGCTGTGATCCCTGAACTCATCTTATCTCTGTTAGCAGAGCAGGGCTAACATTTATCAAATTTCTTTGGGCCTCACCCAGGTGAGATTTGAGTATTTTCAAGGATGACTGTTTCACAGCCTCTGTGGAAAACTGCAGCAATATTTAACCACTCTCAGAGTCAGAAGTTTCTCCTTTCCTCTAATTGCAATTTTGAACCTTGCAGCTTGTACCTGTTTTCTCTGCCACCAGACCCTGTCAATCACCACATTTTGAAATAATGTCATATCATTTTGAAATAACATGATGAAACTTGTGTTAAATTCACTGTGAGTATGCCAAATTCCACTAGTCAAAGATTTCTACAGATTACTGATTTTCTGAATCTCAAAATATTCTTTGGAAAGGGGAGAGGAAATGTGAGTGAGAAGCTCCTGCCCCTTCCTTTTCTATTATTGGAATCCACACACTCAGTAATTCACATGTGCTGAGAAAGGTAAAAGAGAGGTAGAAGTAACTCAGACAAGAGGAGCAGCAAAACAACAACAAAGTGACCCCAGCCTGACCCTAAAATGATCTGGAGGAATAAAATATTGGCAAAATATTCAGCAAAACTGTCTGAATAAACACAGTTTTTGCTACCCAATTAAAATTTTGTAGCAGAAATATGTCCTAGTTCTCTTGAGAGCAAATCCTTTGTGTGTGTGTTCATTTACTCTCTCAAAATGCTAAAGATCTTAAGGCAGTGTGCTTTTGATTGATGGTTCTCTGATTATCAGGTAACCAGCAGGCATCTTGCAGCTTTCATCCCAGCATCTCTGATTGTCACTTTGAGGAGTCTAGGTTGCTGCTGTAAGATCATTATGCCATTTCACAGCTACATTTGCATTATCATTGTCTCTTGTAAAACTACACTAGAAAGCATCTTGGTTTTTTGGGGGTTTTTTTTGGTTTTTTGGTTTTTTTGGGTTTTTTGTTTTGTTTTGTTTGTTTTGGTTTTGGTTTGGTTTTTGTTGGTTTTTTTGGGGTTTTTTGTGGTGGTTTATAGTTAGGTTTATGTGTTTACTTATGGTTGCCCTATTGTTTGCTGTTGGTCATTGGCACTTAAAAGTCACAAGTGGAATTTTTGATCTTAGGTCTGTTTTACAAAACCCTCTAATGTCTCTGGCATAAATAACTACTGTGTTATTGTGCCTAGCTACAAAACATTGAAGAATTTAATGGCATGCAACTATATAGGCTGAGTTTCTACTTTCATTAAAATATTATTGTCTCCTACCATCTGCCTGTTGATTTTCCACCTGAACATTTCAGTAGATAAGGAATATCTCAAATATTCCTTGGGAAAGCCAATGGTTTTACTCACAGTACCAGGAACAGCAGTAAAAGACCCAGTGTTCTCTAAATTGTGCTGGAAACTACATCAAATGACAGAGGAGATTGACTTTATGGGCAGAATTTTTTAAAAGCATTATGCACGGGCATTAGGATGATTTCCTGTCATTTCTTCCTGAGCACCACGACTTGGCATCACAATGGTTTATAACAAAATGAGTAATCCTCTCAGAAAGTTCTGATGAGGAAATAATAGCTCCCATCATTTTGCACAGATGGGAAACTGCTGAGAGTCTGGGCTCAAGTTTTATTTAAAGAGAAGGAAACTGAGAATGTTTGTTTCAGAGGGCAGACATCAGTTGCTTCTCTCCTTATCTTTTCTTAAACTGAACTATTATCTCAGACTTAATTGGTTCCCTCTGTACTAAAAATGTTTACAACACCCTTTACTTAGATACCTCTGCATATTTTTATGTGATACCCACAGAGAGTTAGACTAGAGATTGCATAATAATGATTTTTGCTTTAAACCGTAAAAAATATCCATGCCTTAAGTGTACCCTGGCGTGTCACTACTTGTCACTAGTATTTACTACTGATTGTTTGGGCTAAATGCTGAAGAAAGTAGAATTTATGAAGACCTTGATGTTACACTCTTCATGGATAAGAAATTTTATCTGTCTAGAAGTTCAATAAAGCCATCTGGGCTTCAGCCATGTGTGGGAGACAGCTCATATAAAGTTTATTGAATCTTGACCCTTGCCTTCATAGTGCAAGTTTTACTTTGTAATTAATGCACTTACTGTTCATGTTTAAATTGCTATTATTTACCTAATCTTAGTCTTGCTCTTAGTCTTGTAATTACTGCTCATATTATTACGGCCATTACTATTGCTATGGGATATTTACTGTTTATTACATAATTAATATGTGCTTACTACATAATTGTATTGTGCAATCTTTTGTCAAGAGGTGGTGCTAAAACTGTGTGCATCTTGTCTAGAATTAGCCCCAGTTTCTGTTACTCTAGAATTTTTGGTATTTTTTTTAAGTTT
The DNA here is from genome assembly GCA_013397555.1 of Urocynchramus pylzowi. Taxonomy (NCBI): domain Eukaryota; kingdom Metazoa; phylum Chordata; class Aves; order Passeriformes; family Fringillidae; genus Urocynchramus; species Urocynchramus pylzowi. The sequence goes on along the minus strand of VZRH01002682.1, from coordinate 76,308 downwards.
CAGACAAAAATGTGTAGATTCTTATTAAAAATATAGCGCTTTGGTTTCCTAATTTTCACTTAGAGTACAGTCAGGGATAAACACACAGAAAGCAGGTGTTTCTCAGAGTGGTGTGCTCCCTCTGAGGAGCACAGGTTTTTTACAAGAAGCTTATGCTGTAAATGTGACAAGCTGTCAGCATCAGTGTGCGTGGCTGCTGCACTGAAACAAGAGGTGTACAAAACTTTGTCAGAGATAATCCCCCCAAAAACCTGGCTGAGCAGTTTTGCCTGATATTTTTCCTTCAGATACCATCAAACCAGTCAGTTAAAGTAGTTGTCAGCCAGTTCAATTAAAAGCCCATCCTTAAAATGTTATACGCTGAGTCTCTGTTTGGGAAGAATTAATTATGGGAACTCCTCCTGATACACTGGAGACCAAACTGTTCCCAGGCTTCCCCTAGGATTATTTATCATGTGATAATGTGATTTATCATGTATTTCTTTGGATTCTTGCTTGATGGTGGCAACTATCAAAATGGCTGCAAAAAAAAAAAAAATCTACAGAAACTGGCAGGTGAAATGAAATATGTTCTGGGTATGGAGTTCGTGCCGATGGTGGTAGTTAATGGGACTGCACTGAGCAGTGCTGTCTTATATCAGGTAAGAGTTGTTAACTTCTGGCTTTAGTAAAGACATTTTTCTCCTGATACCACACCTAACCATAAAACCATGTAGCAGAGTGTTATTGCACTTTTTATAGGCAAAAAAAAAAATTAAACTTTACAGCTGGCATAGAAATGTGCAATTTGCATATGCAAATTGTACACAAAATGTCACTAATCCCATCCAGAAAGTCATGTAAGTATATCATATTTTATGATATAGAATATCACCATTTAATAGACTACATTTTATATGTTGGACTGAAGATTTATGTCATGATTAATAAGTGTAACTTAACTACCACCATTTAGGATTTTGTTAGTGGGTACATCCACAATATTGCTCCAAGCACCACTTTTGTCTGCGGGATCTAAAAAGTTTCCTGTATTTTGAGGTACAGTTGTGTAAGAAAATTGACCCAACTGTGTATCCTGGCTTAGGCTCATGTGAATTAAAAAATAGCTGTGCTGGGAAAGGTCACTGGCAGATCATCCCAACCATGATTTGCTGGGTAAATCATTCCAGGCAGGGAAACACACACTTTTGTATTACAACATAAATTTCTCAGCTTTATTCTGATTTTTTTTTTTTTTAATAGTATGTATTATATCTCATTTTGTTTGAGTTCACTTAGGAACTTTAAAGCATCAGAGGTGTCATGTAAACTTGATCTCCCTCTATTTCTTTCAAAAAAAGGTGTAAACAGTGAAAATCTAGCAAACACAACTACAGGTTAAAACCTAAATATTTACAAGGCTTGTAAATTAAGAAAAAAATGGTAAATATAATCCCTGCTTTCCTCAACCACAGAAATGCCCACTAGTCTGGGGAAAATCTAGGCAAGGAAATGGAAAAATCATAGATAAAGCAAGATAAAGAAAATTAAGTTCAATCAAGTCTGCCAATATGGATAGGCTTAAAATATATTCAGAGCTTTTAATTAAACACATGTGGAAAGACAAGAAATACATTCTCTACTGACTGAAAATTTCATGAAAGTGGTATTAATGCCTATTAAAAAATAATTACACTTAAATAGACAATCCAGTTATGTAATTACTGTACTTCAAAGGAAAGTGAGCTCTTGGTACACCAGTAACTTTTTGCAAGGTTTCTGAGAGTGGTGTCTTTACCTTAAAATATGTTTATCTTTGCAATCTGATAATTAGCAGCATTTGTTAATCAATCTTCATCTTTGGTTTCCAGCTAAAGAATAGTAATCATCTAATGGTGGTATTCATCTGAAATATATTTTAGTGGAATTAGCATTAACCAAAAGCCAAGTAAAAACCAGGCAATGAATTATTTATTATTGGCTTGTGTATATTACTCAAGCCTAAAGACGTTAGAGATTAATGTTCAGAAAAGCAGACCTAAGGTATTCTTTCCCCATACATTTTAGAAAATTGAAATATTATAGTTTTGCTGGAAACTCTGCAAATAAAATGCTGGTTGTTTTTTAGTTTACAAAACCAGTTTCGCCAAAAAGCTTGGATACTGTTTTTATGCTGTACTAGTCAGTAACACCATTAGAGATTGAGTTTTCAAAAATAATCTTTTTATTCCCCCCCATACTTCCCTTCCCTCAAAAAAAAAACAAAAAAAAAAACAGGTAAAGGTAAGGAGTTTTTCAGTTTATTTATGAAGAAATATTGATCAAGGTTAATAGAGTAATTATAGCTTTAATTCCAGCCTGTAATGAAATGTGTGAGAAAAAATCTGCGAGGAAGTTGTTTTGGTTGTTGTTTTGGTTGTTTGCACAGGAAAGGGCCATCAAATGTAAAAGTCACTCAAAATGACAATGGCAATCCCAAAAAAAAAAAATAAATTTCTATTTTAGTATTTCAGATTCCAAATCTAAAGCAATAATAAGATTGTGAGAGGATGTATTCCATGTGATTGACCTCAAATTGCTGCTGTAACAAGGATGTGGCTGAGGGTCAGGATCTGCCACTTTTCCTCTGAATTTGAGTCCTTCCTTTTGCAGGGGCAGAACACGGCAAGTTCCTGCTGCTAGCCTGTGGAGTGAAAGATTAGTGGTTATTTTTCTCTAATCTTCAGTCAATTGCTGAAATAAAGGAGAAAATTATTTTGCTTATGACTTCTCTGGTTCCTGTGTTTCTGAAACACATGAATTCCCATAGAATACTCATGAGCTTTGCAACTGTCTACTGCAAATCACTTACATACAATTCTTTATATAATCTCTTTTTTCCCCCACTGATTTTTTTCATGACTGAAATTTAAGGCTGGAAGCAAATGTCTTCATGGTTACAGAAAAAAGGGAAATTGGAACAAATTAAAAGCACTGAAGCTTGATTAAAATGAAGATAATTTTTACTTCTCCATTTGCAAGCACAAATGTAGCAAAAAATCCTACACAAATTAGGTGAAGAAAGGCTATCTGATAGCTATCTGTACATCCTATAATCAACGTTTTATTATTGCAGCTCATTCTAGCTGTTTCTGATACAATATTTTATTACAGCTTAACAGCCCTGTGGTTCAATGATAAAAACCCTCAATGCAGTTTTCTAAAAAGAAAGAGAAAAAAGAGTAGCGTGTTCTTGATAGTTATTGGTTTTGTGTAGTACTTATTTAACTGCAGTGTTATGCTCATAATGTAATTCAACTATGGTTTATAGGTATGCTGCAATCACTGTTTGCTGCTCAGCTAATTTCTTAAACATAATCAAAGACTGGAATTTAAATTAATTCAGAAATTTTCTATTGTTTCCACTTTCTGATTTTAAGTATGCCTTGAAAATGATTGTTGGATACATTAGGTTAAAATTCTTGGGCTGTTGCTGATTGCAGTGAAATCCTTAATTTTAGAGGAAAAGCTTATTTCAGGAATCTCTCCTGCTGCAGATATTCTGCCATGGTGCTCTACCCCCTTAGAGATAAGCAATGCTCTCCCTGCTCCTAAAAACATTAATTTATAATGCATTCAAGGAAAAATTATGGCAATTTCCTCCCCTTTTTCTTTCATAATGCCATCTCCTTTAGCTCCAGGTCCATGAGGATGGGCCACCACACTCCAAACTGTTGTTCTTGCAGGTGAGCTTCCCATCCAAGGTAGGATGTACAGCTCTTCAGCGATTTTAGAGAGCAGGACACACATAGACAAACTAAAAAAGGCTGCTTCAGAATGAGTTGCACATGCGAAAAACTAGGAAAGAATAATATACTTTCTGACTTATTTTTAAAATTTTTTTTCCCTGTATATTTCATTATAGGCTCATTTAAGAGAGAATTTTCAGTATATTTACTTTCTACATTTTCCTCCCAAACATGGGAAACTTCCAGGGGAAAATGGCAAGAGCAGAAAGAGAAACTCTTTGCTAAGCACCAAAAGAAGCTGGAAGAGGTAAAAGAACATCTAATGTAGAGCTGGACAGAAAACTTGTGGTTTTGTCTGAGGTCGTATCCATACAAAGAGTTGCCACCAGCATGCCCTGAGACAGCTCTTGATGTAGGTTTCTTCCCCCAGGCACACTGGGGCTGGGTGCCCAGGATCTCTGGAAAAATCTGACTTTTACATGAAAGGAGCATGGTGATCTGGAGACAGAACAGAAAATATGAGTGGAGAGGGTACTGGGGAGAGATCCTGGCAAGAGAACATGGTGAGGAGAGCTGTCTCAGTGTGGTCTTGCAGATTCTTTTTATCTGTCAGTTTATTTGTGTTTAGTTTGGTTTGGGTTGATTTTTGTTTGGTTTTTTGGGGGGTTTTTTGGTTTTTTTGGGGTTTTTTTGTTGTTTTTTGGTGGGGTTTTTTGTTTGTTTGTTTTTTGTTTGGTTGGTTGGTTGGTTTTTTTGTTTGTTTTTTTTTGTTTGTTTGTTTGGTTGGTTGGTTGGTTTTTTTGTTTGTTTTTTTTTGTTTGTTTGTTTGGTTGGTTGGTTGGTTTTTTTGGTTTTTTTTGATTGCTGGTTCATTAACTTGATTATTTACTGAATTTATGCTATAACTTGCCAGATGAAAATGTTTTGATTTATTCAAAATGAAATACTGACAGAAACTCTCATGTTAACTTATTTGGAATTAAGAAAGGCAGTCTTCATGTGTGCTGCATTATTGTGGTAGTGAATCCCACACACTGCCCTATCCTCAAGCTGCTGTAGGATCCCAGGAATTCCTGTTATCCCCCAGACTCTGAGTAATGGGTTGAGCAGCAAAGCATCCCTTGTCTGTACTAGAAATTCCTGCATGACTTAGGTGGGGAATGACTGTACAGAAACTTCTGTTTGACTAAGGAAGGGAATGAAACATGATCAATCATCCCCTGACAGCCTTGGGATATTTCTTAGATGATTCATAGCCCAAGGGGAACAGTGACATCATTACTGGAGTTTTTAAAAATATTCCAGAAACTTGGAATTGATAATTTTAAAAATTATCACCAACTTGGAATATGGGCATCAGTGAAAATTTCATAAGAAAACTTATTTTATTTACTGAGGATGGGTGTCCACTTGCAGGTGAACCATCCCCCTCCACTAAGGCTCACAGTCCACTTATTTTGGTACTTAAGATATGCATTAGTCTAAGGTGGTGTTTTGGGATGGCTGAGACCCTATTTAAATGATCTCTGCGTGTTTTCTCATTGAAACTTGCATTTCAAAACAAAGTGCAATGCCTAATGGGCAAGGTTCATATGAGAGGATCTGTTTTGTTCTCACTTCTGTGGTCAGCAAAGGACAGATGCTGTAGAGTCATATTTCCACAAAAAATGAAACACAGGGACAATTGTTCACCCTGAAGAGTAGAAGCTTTGGGGTAACCTGATTGTGGCCTTCCCGTGTCTGAAGGGGCCAATAGGAAACATGGAGAGAGAAAATTTTAATGGGATGGAGTGCCAGACAAGGGGGAATGGCTTCCCACTGCCAGAGGGCAGGGCTGGATGGGACATTGGGAAGAAATTCCTCCCTGTGAGTGTTCTGAGGCCCTGGCACAGGGTGCCCAGAGCAGCTGTGGCTGCCCCTGGATCCCTGGAAATGTCCAAGGCCAGGACTGGACATTGGGGCTTGGAGCAGCCTGGGACAGTGGAAGGTGTCCCTGCCCATGGAAGGGGATGGGACTGGATGGGCTTTGAAGCCCAAACCATTCTCTGAATTTTCTGTTAGCCTGGAACCTTCAAGGCACTGGAAGTGCCCTGTTATGGGGGAGGGAGGCAGGGTGCGAGTGACTTCAGGTGGAAAAGGAAATCCTACTTGTAACATGTTTGGACTAGGTCAATACAAATGGGTGAGACATCAGCTCTCAATGTTGAGGGCTTTTTGCTCTTTTCTTAAAGGTTTCCTGGGACCTGATAGCAGTCCATATCCAGCTTATCAGTGCAGAATGTACAGCTCCTCACTGGCAAAATCTCTGATGCTCTCTGCAAGGCACTTGTTCCCAACCACAAAAAAGCAGGGCATGTTCTAAGTGGCACTGCTCAGCTCTGTTTCTGAAGGCTTCAGTAGCAGAGTTTCTCATGCCAGCCATGTTCATTAGCAAGACTCCACACGGCAGTGAATATTTTCTTAATGGAGCAGTGCAGGAGTAGGTCAGGTAAAACCCTGGCTCATGCAGTTGGTGCTTTCTACCCAAAATGGTTTCTCATGGCTTTGGTGCCTTACCTGAAAGAAGGATTGCAGGATTTGGTGCTGTCCATTTCCATTGCAGCAGGAAAGGTAAGTGCACTGCAGGTCAGGTGGTCCAGGCCTTTGTACAATAGGATTGGCACACTTGAATTAGCTGCCAAAATGTTCATAAATAGAAAGTGCAACACACTTGGTTCAGTGACCTTGAGTCTGGATTTAAAAATTGATATTAAAATTAGTGCAAATATTGCTCTGTAATGTAAATGCAGGGTATTTTGTATATTCATCTTTTCCAATGCCAGCATTTACTGTTCTAAGTACGTTCAACCCATATTCTTCAATTCAGTGAAGGCTTTCTTTGGGATTTGAATGACAATTACAAATAGGTAATTACATTCCTGCACCAGATATGCTCGAGTCCCCAGCCTAACTTACAATTTCTCTTATTCATAATTTATTTTTAATTTCCAGGGGACATTGGAAGGGTATCATTTTAATATGGACTGGCCAAGGCTGCTTATCAAAAAATCATTGTGATGTTTGAGTTACTGTTCTTCTTAAATCATATATATATATATATATATATATATATGTATCAGAAAGCTTTTCCATTCCAAGAAAAAGTCTTGAGAGTCTAATTTTATGATATATTAACTTTGTATTTAATTTATCAGCTCATTAACATATCAGACAATCTGTGAGCTATAAGATATTATTTGTTTGTGTTGCTGCTTTCCATTCCCACTCAGCAGATGTATGAGACAACTCATTCAGTGACTTGTCACACTTGTTCTCATTTTTTGTGACAAGCCTAAAATCTTAAATCTCTTCACTAGTAGCTGTGAGTTCTATTATTGTGTTCTTTTTTTCACATGCCAGAGTCACCTTGAGAGTTAATTGGTGTCTAGACAGCTCCTCAAAACCGTGCAAAAATCTTGCGTGAAATCAAGTCTCTATTTGAAGGTTTGAGATTTTGAGAAGTATGTAAATTAATTTTCCTTAGACCTCTGACAGGGTGCTTGTCTTCATGATGTTAAGGAAGAAGTTAATATCCTTTGGAAGGAATTGCTAATCACTTATTTAAAATGAATGTTTCAATGGTGATGTTCAAGCTTTTTTTCTTTTGTTACAGTATTAACTTAATTTCAGTGCAGCATTTCCTCTAGGTTCTTAACAGTAGATGTATATAGTTGTGTTTAATAAGAGCTCATCTTAAGTTTAAAATTTGCATCAAAACCTATCTTTACTCCCCTTTTATCAGGTGACTTTTTCCCATTCTAACTCAATTTGTCTGCCAATAGAAGGAGCTCCTGCATTAGGCAACAAGCTGGAGTTCCCAGGAGAACCTTTCCTCTGATCCAGACAGATGGATTCTGGCTTTCGTTGTGTGTGTGTGATGTGTACAAAAATTTTGATTACAATTTTGGTACAAACTATCCTGTCAATACTGCAAATAAATCCCATGAGATTATTGCCAAATAAGAGCATAGCACTGTTTAGAGTGAGAGCTTTTTTATTTTTGGAGAAAGAAAAAAACAAAAGGGTTTATCTGCTTGTATCTTGTAGTAGCTGGAAGCACTTTGCTGTAGTGGGGTGGTCAGTGTTGTCCTGTTTTTGTGATGAAGAACATTTCCTGACTGCAAACATAAGCTGATGGTGGGTATTGGAGAAACACTGATGATCTGAATAACATAAAACACTGGTTCCTGAGGATTTTAAACGTATTGCTGGTATGAGTAGGGAAAGCAAGCAGGCACAGCCTGTGGAGAAAGAGGGTGATGCCCCTGGGAGAGGCACTGATTCAGCAGTAAATATTTCAATTTTTGAGAGAAGATTTTCATATTTAAGTGATGTTCAAAGAACCACAGAATAAGCTGAGTTGGAAGTGATCCACAAAGATCATTGAGTCCAGCTCCTGGCCGTGCACAGCACCATCCCAAAGTCACACCCTGTCCCCAAGAACATTATTCAAACACTCCTTGATTTCAGACTGGTGCTGTGACCACTCCTTGGGGAGCCTGTTCAGTGCCCAGCAACCCTCTGGGGGAAGAACCTTTTCCTGATATACAATCTAAACCTCTCTGACACAACTTTAGTCCATTCCATGGATCCTGTCCCTGGTCACCATAGAGCACAGATCAGTGCCTGCCCCTCCTCTTCCCCTCATGAGGAAGCTGCAGAGCTGCAGGGAGGTCTCCCCTCACTCTCCTCCATCTCAACAGATCCAGTGCCCTCAGCTGCTCCTCACACAGCTTCCCCTCAAGGCCCTGCACCACCCCATGGCCTCCTTTGCACACTCTCTGACAGTTTAATGCCTTTTTAACCCTGTGCTGGTGCCCAGAACTGCACACAATATTCCAGGTGAGGCCACCTCGGCCCAGAGCAGAGCAGGGATGTCCCTCCCTGGCCCAGCCGGCCATGCTGGGCCTGGATGTCCCTCCTGGCTCCAGGGCACTGCCAGTGACCAGGACCCCCAGTCTCTTTCCCTGGCACTCTTCCCAGCCTCTCATTCCCCAGTCTGTCCGTGGGTTGCCCCATCCCAGGGGCACAATCCTGCACCTTCCCTTATTGAACCTCACAGGGTTGGAGCTGGCCCAGGCCTCTCATTTGTCACGGCCTCTCTGCAGGGCCTCCCTGCCCTCGAGGGAGTCAACAGCTCTCCCCAGTATTGTCTGTCAACTTTCGTAGTATCTGCTCCTCTTATTCCTGTGGAAAAGTTACTGTCACTTTGCTTTTTGTTTTTTCATTCATTGTTCCTTATCTGAGGAGTTATTTCTCACCTCTATCAGTACAATGGCACAGGAAATAAAATAAAAGGCATAAAACATGCTTTGCTTGCCAGAGTGTAATGGAACAGAGGGCATTATAAAAGAAAAATCCCTCCTGAGTTGCTTCATATGGCATTTTGCCTACGCAACAGTGAATGATCTCTCTTAGAGACACACCTGGAGTAAAGATTGAATTGTTGAGAAAAAGCCTGTAATATTTTTTTTTCCAGACGTGCACAGACTGGAGCCTTTACTTGCACTTAGACTGCAAAGCAGAGACCCTAATATACACTTACAGCTTCTGTAGACAGATGAAAAAGCATTGAAAAGACAAAATGAAGGATATCACACCAGACCTGAGAGACACAGTGTGGTCTGGGGATTCTACTTCTTCCTTTTTGCTCTCTATATTTTTTCTATTGGCTTTGTGAAGTCAATAGAGGTATGAAAATCCCAATCACACGATATAACCCCTAAATACTCCAGGGCCAGATTCTCAGGTGGATTTATTTCTTCTATCCTCCACATCTTTCATCCAGTACAAAAAGACCAATAAATTGGCAGCCTGTGCCTGGTTGAGCACTCCCCTGGTATGTGGAGAAGCTGTTGTGCATTGCTGATCTGGTCTGGGTATTTCTCTGTGCTTGCCCTCTTCCCAAGAGAGACGGAAAGAGGTGATATGGCTGAGCTATGCTCCATCATATCTCACACTGGAATGGCTTCTATCATTCTTTTTTTCTCGTTAATGTTTCTATCCTATACTACTTCACTGCAAGATAGAGTTGCACTCCTGTTCTCTACATTAGTAAATGGACAGCTGAGATGTAGAGATTCCAGCTCAGCCTCAGCTATATCTGTACCCAGCATATTGAAAGTATCACTCAGGTGACTTTGTGGATATATGATGGAGTTTTATGTGAATCTAAGTTTGGCTACCTTTATTGCTCATCTGCCAACAGCTTTAAATGTATTTTATATACACAAAGGTTTGCAGCAAAACTCAATAAAATCTTATTTCAGCTAATTTTTGGTCTCAATTTCTGTCAAACCCAAAAGAAGAAAAACTTTGGCAGAAGGGAGAAAAAAGCCCCTGCTGTCTAGTCAGTCTAAGTAATTTGGCGTTGTGACCCCAGACTGATTTGGGTACATCATTGCCTCTAAACATTGAGAATTTTTTAATGATATTGTATCAAAATTTTGCAAGCATAATCAATAGATAAGGGTTCAAGCTATTGTCTTTCTAATAAACATGCTTCCCTCACAAATGATCTGGGGCAGTTGGGGAAAATCTATCTTCCCAGACTTGCACTTTTTTGTAAAAGTGCATGGGATCAGCTGTTGCTGCTACAACACTGCAGTCTAACAGCAGGATGGATTTGAGAGCCTATTCATCTTGTGATTACAAATGCCTACCTTTCATGGGAACAGGGAGCAACTGCCTCCAAGAACAGATTTTTGTCCTCAGTCACATTTCAACTCTCTGATAAGACCTTTCAATCCTTAGACCTTCTTGGGGCAGACCACTCTCTGTGCCACCCCCTGGCCTTGCCCATGCTCATCAACATCTTTCTGCATAGCAGAAATGCCTTTGTGATCACAGTTGGTGACAGGTAGATCTTTCTACCTCTCCTAATATTCTTCATTTTACTTCTAAACCAGGCCATGTAGTTAAGGAGAGGAAATAAACCAATAGGAAACTCTGCTTACTGCACTTGTTAGGCATCCCTGTGCTTTTTGTAGTTTTGCGGCTCTTTTGCAATTATCTGCAATCACACTGAGTTTTGTCTGAAGGAATGCAAACAGAACATTTGCAAAATCCAAAACAGGCGACATTGTCACAGATGCTTTCAAATGACACAAATTTTAAAATAAACAAACCCAAACACCTTGCAAATCAGAAAAGTCTCTTCTTTATCCAGCTGAATCACTTCTGCCCTGACAAGGCTGCAGTCAGAGTTTCAGTGCAGACCACTCAGACAAAGATCCCACATGGGGGAATCTGTCAGAAAACCCAGTGGGGGTTTCTCTTCCAGTGTCTTCAACAAGGAATACTTTTGTTAACGTCTTGTTACACAGAATCACAAAAATGAGTCCAGCTCAAGAGACCTTAAAGCTCATCTCATTCCACCCCCTGCCATGACAGGGACACCTTCCACTGTCCCAGGCTGCTCCAAGCCCCAGTGTCCAACCTGGCCTTGGGCACTGCCAGGGATCCAGGGGCAGCCACAGCTGCTCTGGGCACCCTGTGCCAGGGCCTGCCCACCCTGCCAGGGAACAATTCCTAATTCCCAATGTCCCATCCAGCTCTGCCCGCTGGCAGTGGGAGTCATTCCCTGTGTCCTGTCCCTTCAGCCCTCATCAATTGTCTCTCTCCATCTTTCCTGCAGCCCCTTCAGGCGCTGGAAGTCCACGAGGTTATTCCAAAGCTTCTCTTTTCTGGGCTGAACAATCCCAACTCTCATATCTCTGATTTTAGAGATGCTCACATTTCTGGAGCTTTGATCCCAAAGACTCATCAGAGATTCATGTTGGTGGATCTGGAAGAGGAATAATAGACACCATCTTACATGCAATAGTTTCCAAATTTCTTACTTATGCTCACCAGTCATTCTTCACCATCACAGTGAAAAGTTTTGTTTCAAAGACATGCAAAAACATCTCTGCTAACACAGGTGTAATTTCCTGTGCTGTACTGACCAGTGGAAAATATCATCTTGCCCCATTTAACGAGAACATTTCCTGTCGTAGTAACTCATTTTCCTATTTAAGCGTCAAACCTGTCTTCCACTGAATTTTATCATCTACATCAGCAGCCAAGACATATTGTACCAATGTCTAAATACAACAGCTGTACTTTTAAACAACTAATTAGTATCAAATATGACTTTATTAAATCATTTGTGGTGAATATATGTTCAGAGCTACTAAACCACATACTCTAAAACATTTTGAGACCATTTTCCAGACAGCAATCCAAATATCACTGTAGTGGAGATCTTCAGTCTTTGAAGTACCTTATGAGAAAATGAATTTGTAATTATGCTAATGAAACTGCTTCCTTCTGTGGTAATCTTGTGGCAAAATTCAAGCATGTATTGAATAAGTTTATATTCTGAAAACATATAATTTTTCGCTTTTGTCAATAGTGGATTTTGCATATAGACTTCCTGACAGTCTGCTTTTCTTTGATGCTCATCACAATTATCAGTAGCACATTTTAGACAAAAAGTCCGTCATCCTAATTTTTACTTGTTTTTTTTTTTTTGGTGTTAAAAATTGCAGTTGGAGTTCTTCATGCTGTACAACTTCATGCACCTTTTTTTCTTTCCTTTTTTTTTTTGTTTGTTTGATTTGTTTTCTATTTTTTAAAAAAATATTCTCATTTCAGGCATTTTTCATTTTCTTAATTGTATCAGCCATTTGCTTTTACAGCAAACAATCTCAGCCCCTTTGAAATCATATAATTTAAAATTATGGATTCACAAGATTAATGCAAGCAGAATGGAGTTATCTGTTCTTATATTAAAATTCTTTATGCTTTAGCAAAAGAGAAATTTCGGGTTTTTATGCATAAACATACTCAGTCAAATATTTAGTGTATGATCATGACTAAAATCTATGCTCCAGAGGATATGACCCACTCAGGGCACAGGTACTGCGCCATTCATTTCTAGGTCAGTAGTCTGAAGCTCTCCAGATGTAACCAAAAATTCTCTGAGATGTGATGTTGAAGGGAAATAGTTTTATTCAGGGCACATTCAAGTGATTAAGGAGGAAGGTAAAGAATGATGCTTTTCCTCTTATGACTTTTTCCCTCATTTTCACCATTTTGCCTATTTGATTATTCAATCTTGATTGTTAATCTATTTAAATGTCACATCTGGACTTCTCATTTTAGGTATGAATAAACACCAAATCACTCCACTTACTACAGAAAAGTTTCAAAACATCTTTTCTTTGTCAATCAACGCCATGCTACCTTAAAATTTTAAGCTTTCACCATAAAATAAGTGCTATCTAGAAGGGACCCCTGTATGACTATAATTGTGTTTCTTTAAAAAAATTACATCCAGAAATGTTCTTTCAGGGCTTTATTTTTAATTTACAAGGGCATTATCAATTTCCTTGTGCCAAATTATTTTGTTTCTTTTTGAGAGACACTTAAGTTTCACGCTTTTCCTACTTAAGGAAAAAAATATCTGCATGCATAATATCTAAACAAACATATCACTCCTTACAGTCTTTGATTTCAAAATTGTCAGAAACTCTCCCTACACTCTTGCTTTCTTCTGGAATGAAATGAGAGCAACAAAACATTTACAGCTTTGGAGTGAATGTTTCTGACACTCTTGTTTTGGGCCAAAGCCACAGGAGGGAGTGGAGTGTGACCTTTGGAAACTTTTATAAAGTGGAACAGAACTTTTCTATGTATCCCAGTGCTCGGTGCTTTTGAAGTGTACATTTCTCCTAGGATATAATTCCCATTCCTTACAACAATAACTTCTGTTAGCATTTCCCTACAACTGTTGAAGCCTGATAAAAGAGATCCCTTTCACAGATGGCACTTATCTTCACGTTGGCATACAGCAATGGAAAAAAAACCCCATCTTTACCCAGACTAATGTTTTCACACGCTCCAGAGTGCTGGTATGGGGAGAAAATATTTCCCAAACAGTTGTTTTTTTTAGTAATTGAAAATGTTTAAGTACTAAAATGCTTTACTGAAGTATTTTTCATGGCTTTTAAGTAAAAAGAATTCATTTTATTAAAGTTTACGACAACAATTTTAAGTGCAATGTTCCATAAGTTAGAAACTATTGGTAGTAAAATAAGATAAATATGTTAATAATTATATGATGTCCTATATGTCTATTTTACTTTCTCCATCATCTCATGATCACAGATTCTATGGATTTTTAATCTCTCTGGTGAAGGTTGGCGAATTGTTTTCAATATTTGAAATTTTGTCTCAACTTTGCTTTTTGGCAAGGAAAGAAAAATATGCTGTCTAAAGCAATAGCATGCAGACCTAGAATGAAAGCTGGTCTGTAACTCTTAACCCAAAAATAATACATGGTAATGAAACTATACATATATAACTGAGAGGTTCATTCCCATCTCACCTCCCCTGGTCTGGTGGTGCTGTGAAATCTAAACTGAATGGCTGAGGGAACAACTGGCTGTGTGGGAAAGCAGGACAGGACAGACCGATGGTCTGCCGTGTAAGTCAAGCTCTCAGAAGCTGCTTGTTTAAATTTGTATGTGTTCAAAATCTGCTCCAACTTTCTGAAGCAGAAGGTGTGTTATCACCAACACGCAATGACATCCCCAAAGGACGTGACGGTCTCACAGAGCTTTGGGAAAGATAGCAGGGCGTTTAGATACTGTATTTTCTGTGTTATGCTTACCTAAAACTGTCTTCCAATGCCTTTTTCATAACAATTGGGTTGGTTGGGCAGCCAACATATTTGTTTGTCATCTTCAAGGGGAACTCTTCTCGGGCTAATGACAAAAGGTTGTCACCCACTGCAGTTTTCATGGTCCTTCACTTAGATTAGGTGGTTGTTGTCCAAAGCTAAAAACCTTACATGTGGTGCTTAGGGACATGAGTTAGACATGTTGTTGGACCTGGCAGTGCTGGGTTAGCAGTTGGACTCAGGGATCTTAGAGGTCCTTTCCATCCCTTGGGATTCTGTGATTCCATAAGTGTGAACCTCTGTGATATCTGAGGCAGTGGCACTGCCGATTAAAATGCAGATTAAAAACACTTGAAGAAGTAAAGTTATTGCAGAGATGATGACAGGTAATACTTTCCAGAGACAGACTGTAAAAGCTGAAGAAACAGGTATCAGCAATACAATTTTTTTTGAGGCAGTTTTGGTTCTGTGTACATGCCATCAGCACCAGGACGTTGGAGACAAACACATTTCAAAGACAAAGAGCCAAACCACAACCCAAAAAACCCAGACTATTTGAGAAGCCAGGGTTTCTTTTCCACCATGACAGCCTTGATCCAGGTCTGTAGGAATGTGGAGAGACAGTAATGCAGTTCTGCTACTGGGTGGTTTCTAAAATGTTTCAAACATTTGTTGTGGTTTTAAGCTCAGCTGGAGACAAAGCACCACACAGCCAAGTGCTCAGCTCATCCTTTCTTCTCTGCCCATCCTGGTGGAGTGGGGAGGAGAATCAAAATAGAACTGGTATGATGAGATAACACTTTAATAATTGAAAATAAAACAAAAAATACAGTAATAATTATAATTATAAAGATGATAAAAAAGAAGAAATAAGTGATGCACAATGCAATTGCTCATCACCTGCTGACCAATGCCACATCCATCTTTCCTAGTCCAGATCAGCTGGGATTCTGGGAACTGTGAGTCTATACCCTGGGCATGATGTTATGGGGTGTGGAGTATCCCTTTGGCCACTTTAGGTCACATGGCTATGTTCCCTCCCAGTTTCCATTGTGAATCTCCTCACTGGCAGAGGGGGAGACAAGGAAAATAAAACCCTTGACTAAGATAAACACAATTGAGTGAAACCCCAAACAATCAGAGTGTTAGCAACACTATTCTTATTCCAAAGCTGAAACACAGCTACTGGGAAGAAATTAACTCCATTCCTGGTGAAACCAGAACAAGTCTTATTTTCAATTATATTTCCACACCCAAGTGAACGTTCTTTTCTTTTCCCTCCTGGAGTCAAAATAAGATTATGTGAATGCTACATGATGTGAGAATTTTCCATTTCAGCTTCAATTAAGTTTCTTCAAATTTTCTATATATATTAAAGCATTAATGTTACATCATGAAGAAAACTCCATTGTCCAGTGTGTTTTGGTAATAAAGGATATTTTTTTTTTTTAATATATGCTATAATGCTGTGCTCTAAAAATTCAGGACTAACGTGATTTGAAAGTGGTTACAGAGAATAATAAATTTTTAAAAACCCCAAACGTTTAAAAATTTCTCATAATCATGTTATTGATAAATCACATTTTTAAGAACATGATTTCTAACACAACAAATGGAATTTTCATTATTTTTTTCCTCCAAGACCAGTTGCCAAGTATTACTGTAAATAATTTTCCTAGGAAAAGATATAGGAACAGACATTGGTAATTTAGATTTCTAATGATGATACA
This sequence comes from Urocynchramus pylzowi, assembly GCA_013397555.1. Classification (NCBI taxonomy): domain Eukaryota; kingdom Metazoa; phylum Chordata; class Aves; order Passeriformes; family Fringillidae; genus Urocynchramus; species Urocynchramus pylzowi. The sequence goes on along the minus strand of VZRH01002682.1, from coordinate 60,166 downwards.
GATCCCCCTTTGTGTCACCAAAATGAAATTAAGCTGAGAATAGCAGCTTTGTTTGATTTTTTTTTTCCCCCATGCATTAAGTGTTTATGTCCGTGTTGTTTCTGTCTTAACTCCATCATGGTGATTGTCTTAATGGCACCCAAACTAGTGAGTCCCCTTAGTGTCTCCTTTCTCTTGGCCTTTGCCACATTTAGGTGTAAGATCAGCCATAATTACCAAGCAAATGAACCAGCCTTGCTGTGATAATCCAGCCCCTGGGTATTGCTCCTCTTTCCTTTCTCAGAGCCATGGGGAGATGCAGAGGGTTTTTAATAACACTCTCGTGCTGCTCCATGTCCTGAGAGCTGCAGAGTCATCCTGACTAAAGGGGATCTGAGGGCTCCTGGGCATATTTAATGTTATTATTCTCATTCCCTTGGTCATGCCAGAGGAACTTGTGTAAAACATTGACCTAATTCTGGAAAAGAAGGGGGAAAATCTACAAAAATATTATGCAAGAGGCTGTGTTTTCCATTACTGGAATTCTTTAGGCTCCAGAAGGATGGGGTTTGGAATAACAGGGGCTTGGAGAGAAAGAAGAGGGTCAGACAGGAAAGCTAAAAGGGTCCATAATTTAGGGGTCGCATGGAAAACTCATCAGATATTTGAGGAAATTCAGAGACATGGTGGTGAAGTTCCCCAATTAATGTCCTCAAGTAATTCACACCTATGCTGTCATTAGACCAGGACAAAGAGGACTAGTAGGCTACTGTCCTACACTTTGGGGTCTTTAATTTTTGACATTGAAAATGTACCACCTGTCTGTTTATAATTCTAAAGATTAGTTGCTAGTTGTTAACTCTCTAAGACTTTTCTACCTTTTTTTTTAGTACCCAACAGAAAAAATGGGCAGGTCTAATGAAAAAAAAAACACCATGGCTTTAGTAATAATTTCCCAGCATTTGCTCTTCATGGTGGGATTTCGCAAGTCTCCTGAAGAGATATGTGCCAATTGAATGCAGAAAAAACACTATGTGTCAGTGTTGTGACCGACTGCCAAAATTATCTTGAGCTCTCCTTTAAATGATGTGGTATCACAGTGTCTGGCAACCCAAAATCAGCAAGCTTCCCCCTTTCACACCCCACCCAGGGGGAAAGCTTTCCGTCTTTTTCCCAAGTCCTACACAGAACAAACAAAGAACAGATGACATGAATTTTACTGTTGCTGAAATCTAACATAGCTGTGGCCAACACCAATTCACTTTATAGTGTGTGGTGTGGGGGAGTATAAGGAATGGAAAAAGAGCAGAACAGACCACCAGACCTAGAAGTGATAGAGTAAGTCACAGATATTGCTTGTTTATACTAATTTGTTCATTCAAGGTGAGAAGAAAATTCTGACTTTTAATTTTTTTGACATATCTGTTACCTGAGGATGTGAACATCCCATGCTTTTTATTCTCTGTCTGCACTTGAACCCACTCAAGATACTGAAGTCCCTAATAGTCAGCAGTTTCACAGTCACACTGAAGCCAAAGAAAAATAAATATTAAATTTATGTGGTGAGTTTTGGCCTGGAAAATTTAATTAAAAAACAGGAGTGCCAAGTGGGAGCAAGCCTGATGAGGTCACAATGAGCAACTTTGGTATTTCATTACAAGATCAGCTTATGAAAGAAGAGAATCAGTAAGAAGATGTTTTGAGAATCAAGAGTAAGATATCTAAAATGTGTGGGTACAAGGATAAGAACCCATCCATATAACTTGGATTCTAAAAATTGTATTTGCTCTTGGGGAAAATTTCCAGTTGGATTCAAACATGTCATTCATACATGTAAATAATCACATATTCCTAATATGTAATTTATTACTCAGTTTGTGCAAGTGAGTAAAAAATAAAATAAAACCTCTCAAACGCTTGATAAAAATGAAAAATAGTGGCTTTAAGATATGGTAAATGCATACATTTGGTACTGAGTCAGGTCATTTCATGAAAGTAACCTTTGAATGATCCATAACATCACCGTACCATCACTTCTGTATAAACTTCTATTTGAACTTTTTTTTTTCCAGATTCATACAAATTACTCTTTCAAGGAACTGTAATAAAAAATTTGTGGTAATAACTTAAGAAAGATTAACCATTGCTAGAACCTGGATCTGGAAGTGGAGTTATATGTTTTCAAGACATTTTTAGATATTTGAATTATTGCTTGCTGCATTTGGGCTGTATTCTTTCTTAAAAAACCATCGAGTGAGAGACAATAAAAATGACAAGATCTGCAGCAAATTTCCATAAAGATTAAGTACTTGAATTCAAATTATTGCTCTCCAAGTACACAAAACACTCATGTAACTGCTATCTGTATTGTCCTGTCAACCACAGTGCAAAGTATTTATTTAGATTATTTGGGGGTTTTATTGAATTCAGTTGTTCTTCAGCTTATTTTACTTGCTCTGAAATATGAGCACAGACTTCTATCTAAAAATCAGCATTCAGTTTTCTGAAACATTTTCAAGGATTTTTAACTTTGACAGCACACAAAGTTTTGTGCTGAACAAAGCTGCCTTTTCAAACATTTTCAACAGGAGCATTTAGAGAAGATAAAACGACCAGGGCGCTGTAAATGATGAAGTGTTATCAAGGCTTTTGTGACAATGGAATGAGCAATAGAGTGGGTAGCTGACTGTCTCTAAAAGTCCTTCAAAAAATCCAGGATATTATTTTTTGAGAGGTGAGCTCTGGATGGATGCTTTTCAGTTGATAATCTCTGAAATAGCTCGGTCCACTCCTGGTGTTGTTGCACAAGCTGCCATGCTGTGCATACCCTTTCCCTCAAGGAGATAAGAAGAATGATGTTTGGATTTGCAGTTCTTGTTTCTAGGTTAATCACTTGAAGTGAATGTATTGGGTTCCTGGCAAAATTTGCAATTGGGCAGAGAGTGTTCCTACTGGACTCTGTTTATTCGTTACAGTGTTGTGTATTTGTTGAGTTTTAGCTCTGTCAAACTACAAAAGGGCCAACACTTACTTAACTTCTGAAGTCTTTTTAACTCTATGCCATATGTTCCCTCACTAAAAAAAAAAAAAAACAGTTTCAACTGTATTTAGTATTCCCTTCTGCTTACCTGTACTCATTCTGGGTGATATGTCTAAGATGATCTAACCAGAAAAAATCTAATGTGCTAAATTGTCTGTTAAGGAGGTCCGATCCAAATTTCAATATCTTTTTATATAACAATTTTCAGCATGGAATCTTACTCTGTGTGTACCCTGCATAAGATTCAGAGGAAAATTAAAGCTTGATAACTTAAATTACCATCATAAATTTACATTATAATTAATGACAAGGCAATTTATTACTGAAGAAAAAAAGTGGTAGCAGAGGGTTAATGCAAAAATATACCTACTCTTAATCAGGCCTTTCATAAAAACTTTAAAAAAGTTAATGAAAAGGGAGAAAATTAAAAACCCACAAGGCATAAGTTTTATAGCATATATTTTTCTTTCTGTTAAGGATGATAATCAAATCCTTGTATACCTTCACATTTGAGTTGCTAAGGTATAATCTTTGCTTGAATTCCTGATAGAAATATGTCTTGGCTCAACTCAATTATAAAACATCAAGAAAGGAATTCAAAATGGTTTTAATTCATCAGCCTGTGTAATGACTTTGTAATACTAAACTGGGCTATGATGCTTTTGGGACAGAAGAATTTGCAGCATCAGCCAGTCAAAGGTCCTAACTCTGCAATTTCAATGCTGAATTTATCACTTTTGGCACTGATGTCAATCATACATCAATGCCTGCTCATGCGATGGGGAATATCTGAATGTAAGCTATTAATTCAAGGCCATAAAGGAAGTATATTTAGCTCTACCCAAGTTATTTAAAGTTATAGGCAGTGTTGTAGATGGATAACAAGGTTGTTTAGCTGGAGATGTATTATCTATTTACAAGGGTTGCTGATGACTTTGTCACTGCAAGAGGTAAAGACATCATTTTTTATTGTTGCAAATGTGCATTGGGCAGAAACAGGCCAGTCAGGAAATAATAAAGGTCACCTGTACAAGAATCTACCACCCTCTTCCTAAATGAAACAAAGACTATCCAAGCTTTTAATGGTCCTCCACATAATGCATCTTCCTATCATGTCTCCTTACGAGCAGAGAAACCTTCACAAAGGGCACACAATATTTTGGAGAAAGTTCTTTGCTACAGAACCACTGAACAGAATTAGAGAAATGCAGAATTGGTGGTGGTAGGAACCTCAGGAGTTCTCTTGTTTGACCTCCTCCTTGAAGCCGGGCCAGCTTGGAGATCAAGACTTTTTCCATTCCCACATTGGAAAACTCCATGGCTGGAGGAAGGTTTCTATTCCACTTCCCGGCATCCATAATGAAACAGAAGGTTCCATCTGCTCTCCAAGACCATTGATGGTGTTGCTCAGGTATTCTATTTATAAATGCCCAGGCAGAGTGCAACACCTTAACCACTACCCTCAGAATCTGCTTATTGAAGCAGTCTTTAATATCCTTTATATCACAACACATAAAAACACAACATAAAATCAAGGCAAATTTAAAGCTGTTGGTTCACTCATAGTTCAAAATGTCAGAATGCCCTCTTCAGACTGTTGTCTTTCTCTCTGCTGTACTCAATTACACTTGGATGAAATAAAAATGGTGGGCTTTGGCATATAAATTGTTACTTTAAATTCTGTGCATTATTCACTCAGTTTCCATTATTTCGCTTGATTCACTGTCAGATGTTGCTATTGTTTTAGAAGCTACTGCTGTAAAACTAATTGACTAAATCCTTTCCACAAACATTCATAAATGCATGAGAAGTATTTTTAATGTCTCATCTATATTATACCATCAAAGTGCACTTAAAGTTCCCTAAATTCCTGACTCTTACCAGAATGCTGTTGTGCTCATGCATATCAGCTTTTGCTGGCAGCTTAAACTCCAGGTTGATACAGATCTGAGTGGGTTTGTGACAGGTTTGTGTTTGTCATCGTTCTTCTAGGAGATCCAAATCCCTGCATTATTTACACCCTTCCACAGAAAGGGAGACTGGAGTAGCTGGAGGCTGCACAGGGTTTTCTATATTCCCATATCCCTGTTTTGAGGATGTGGCTTTGTTGTGTCTCCTGCTCAGCTGCCACCAATCGACCCTGGAAAGTGGAGATGTGGTAGAGACACATCCAGTGGTGATGTGCTTTAGTAAAGAAACACAAGGTTTTGATTTTTTTTTTTTCACAAAAAGAAAAAAGAAGGAAAGAGAGAAATTTCATATGTAAGTTCATACTGAGAAAAGCCTAATGTATTGTTTCTCTTGGGACATCATAGGAAAAATGCAATAACTCCATGTTTTTCCTAATATTTTTACAATCTTCTAAAGTTATAAATTAATACACATATAGTATTATTTATAAATAACAAATATAAATATTACTGCAAAGAATGTCTCATTGGAGGAGATGGTTGACCTTTCTCTCCCTTGTGAGAGAAACCACATGTTTAGGATCTTTCACTGTATCAGTATTAATCAATATATTTTCAAAAATTTTGTTTAATTACGTGAGAAATTGTTGCAAAGTTAACCTTTTTGTCCCCTGGAGCAACTCTATATTTTCTTCTCTTTTTTAGTTAAGTTTTAAAAACATTTTATATCCCATAATCTGACAGGATTCTAGATAAACCAAAATTCTTGTTAATAAGGATCTCAGAAGTATCATTCAAAACAACAGATTGTCTTTCTAAGAACAACCATTGGCTTCAAAGACAAAAAACTTCCAGACAGATGGAAAGTGTAATTTTTTTCCTTTTTGGGACAGGTAAATTTTCCTTTCTGGGACATGAATGAAGTTATTAGAAGTAGCAACAGCTATTTTATCACTGCCATCAGAAGGCAAAGTATTAATTGGTGTCACTGTTCATGCTATGGTACCTTGTGGGGTACAAATTACATTTCTGTAACCTCAGCACCTTAATCAAAACCAACATCATCAGAGCTCATATTAATCTGCTGCAGCCAGCACCAGTTTTTCTACTCCAAATGGATGCAAGATCAGCAGTATGGACTTCGGAAAGGAGGGAGCAACCTTATCAGGGAAATGCACATGGTGAGGTCCAGAAGCAGAGGCAATATAAAAAAATCAAGTTAACATGCAGCAAGAAGGCATGCACACTTCACTGCTGCTGCCTTTCTGTCAACTTGTTTCATGCTGAATCTAAATGGAGGTTTGTGTGTGTTTCTCACAAGCTCCTGGTGATTGGCCTGCAAAACTTCTGAACTTCTATTAAATGGGCAAACACCACAATAAATTAAAAAAAAAAAAAAAAAAAAAAGAGAAAAAAGAGAAGAAAGGCAAAAAGAAGGTGTGTAAATGATGGATGCTCAAAAGAGTCTTTACCTTAAGAAATTAAGCTGTGCTGTAGAAACAGTGTGTTTGATAAACAGCTTTATGTACACTTCAGGCTTCTGTTTTTTGTGCCTGCTCACGGTCCAGTCAGGAAATCACAGCTTCCAGTGCACGTGAAGAAAGCAAGGTGAGTTCATTCACTATGAGTGAGTCGTGCAGCTGAACTTGGGTAATCTCCAGCCTAGCCAAAGGGTTAATTTATGAAGATTTATCCATGGGGCTGCTAAAGGAAACGATCTTACAGCACTCAAAACTACGTGTCTTTTAAGCACAAAACTGGTGCAAATATTCTTTAAGAAGAACATTTTGATCCTGAAAAGAAGAGCAATGTCCTTCTAAACACATTAAACTTTAAAACCACTGGAAAATATTAGGAAAAATATTGAGGTGATTTACAATCAGGCTAACAATACAAGGCAAAATACTTTAATGGCTTGAGAGGTCAATTAATCATAAACTCAGTGGAAATGTGATGAAGGACACACTGTAAAGCAGTGCAAGGTTAAACCACTTAATACCAGGCTTCAGTTACCCTTTTGCTGAAGAAATCTTTGGCCAAATTTTTAAACATACAAACCAGAAGCTGATCATCTGGGCTTATATTTTTGTGCTCATATATATGTCCTTCATATATCTACATCTAAAAATTGACACAAGACCTGTATATCTATGTATCATTCCATTCTATAAAATTAAGTCAAATTCAAGACACTGAAACTTAGTGGCCTACGTTGAAAAATTTTACACTGAAGTATTAATTTACAGCCAAATATTTGCATAACGATGGTTCAGCTGTAAAAAGTAGTTTTCTGATGGAATATACTGGTGGATTGTTCTGTGTCTTCCTTTCAGGAGTCTCTGTGTCAGTAATTTGTGGACTGTCTGTCTCTATGTCACTGAGGTCCTCATAAGTTCATAAAATATAAAAAAATATTTTAGTTTCAATCTGCTCAAGAATTTTCATTAATACAAAGCTTTAAATATGTTGCTCTCAATCAGAATTTACAGGCATGTCAAAATTGGCCACTGTCACCGAGTAGCTGCAGTTCAGGCAAATGTCTCTTTCACAACTTTCTACATTGGGAAAGAAAAGTACTTGAAATGACCAGATAAAAATAGTATAAAAAATAGTGAACAAACAAACAAACAAGACAATTTTGAAGCTGAAGATTACATTTCGTCTACTTATAAGGAACCCAGCAGACTAAGTTTTGATAAGCACTGAAGCTCCACAGAGATAGGTATTAACAAAGAAGTAAATTCTAACTAAATAATGCTAATATAGTATAAATAATCTCATACTAGTTGAAATTTAATATAACTATGCAAGTACCAACAAATTTATTTATGTTTTTCATTGCTTGTATGCTTATATTTGCATCAGGTTACGGAAATTAATTAAAGGAGGTCTTATTCCTGTAGAAAAATAGCATCAGATATGTGTTCAGAATTCAGAAATCCTTGGGTAGCTCAACATGGATCATACTTCTGTGAGGATGTTAAAAGGGACAGTTGTCAAGGCAAGTTTGGCAGGATGAAATTCCCCCAGAGTCCAGGCAGGTATGTTCCAGCAAATACATAAATTGACCCCGCCTCAAGATAATGACTTATTCCCTGCTTTCTCAAATATACAGGGAAATAAGGAATGCTATTAATTCTTGGTGGTATATTTCCACTTACTAATGTTCCTGGAGCAACACTACAGCAAATGTGTGTTTCACCATCGCTAAACTTCCTTTTATTTACTTTCTTCACCTGAGTTCCATCCAGCTGCATGGTCTAGTGGCCATGTCAAACTAAGAAGCTTCAGGGAAAGCCACTCATTCTCAGAGTGCTGAGGAGGCAATTTTTACTTCAGCACAAGCTGGACAAAAAGCCCCTGAATCCTTTTTGTTTCTCCCCAGTGTTCAGCAAAACCTTGTGACATATTCATGCCAAGCTGTACAAGCCTCAGAGAAGCCAAGGCCACTTGTTTAATGAATGCTGACTATGCAAGTATTGGCTCCATAACCTTTCTGCTCTACTTTTATGAAGCAGCTGATGTCAAAACATGAATCTCAATCTATGTGTGCTGCTACTCTTGCTGTTTCCCTGTTTAAAAATTAAGAGGAGCTCATAAATTTATAACCATTAAGAGACGGGCTGCTACTGAAATGCAATCAGTTTAAATTTGCAATGGGGGACTTCCCTCTTGCAGGTACAGAACAGAGGGAGATCTTGCTCAAGAAAGTGACCCCTTTGCTGTGTTGGGGACTTTTTCAGTGGCCACAGAAATGTTATGTGAAAGTATCCTGCAGATTTTCCAGATACAGAATATATATTTTTTCAAACATCCTTTTCTCTCTGTATAAAACCCCTATACTGGACTAGTGTAGATCCTTCAATTTTGCTAAATCATGTTCTTTTGTGTGCTCTGTTTTATATTGTAATACTACATTTATGAAACAAGGAGGTAATGTGCTTAGTTTAATAGGAATGGGAGTTCTAACCTTGAATGGTAAATCTCACAATACAGTAAAGAAACGCTTTAAAGTTGTTATTAAAATAAAACAGTTCCATACAAGTATTTTCTTCTGTATAACACTCTTTGTTCCTTCCCACAAATTTCCTTGAAGAAAAAGGCAGCCATATTAGGGCATGCAGAATAACCCAATGGCTGCTTTAATTCTTCCTCATGCTGCTTTTTTTTTTTTTTGTTTTGTTTTTGGTTTTTTTTTTTGTTTGCAAGGTAAACAAAAATAAATCCGAACAAAATAAACTGTATGTCAAAAATTCATCTCTCTATCATGTGGTTTTGTGTTTATGGGAGAAAAAAAATGTGCTGCATGAAATATTGTATTGCGACTTCAGCTATCACCTGCATTATCATATTAATGCTTGTGAGATGCTGAGCTTTAAAATCCATGTTTATATCAATACCCATTCTGTTTTTATGATGTCTCAGGATCTGAAATTACATTCTTTAGGAGGAATCTGACAATAATTATGCTAGCTGATATGCATTCTGCTATGAGGTATAGTCCCTACTTCAGCAGAAGTGCCTGCCTGGCTGTGAGGGACCAGTCTGTGGTGTGGAAGAGTGAGTTCAGCTAACACATCAAAAAAGCATAAAAGTTACCTGACTTATTTACAGTTACTCTCTGGAAATTATTTTTTTTCAGGCTTTAAAGTGCTAACCAAGATTTTTTATGTGACACTGCTACACCATGCTCTAAGATAAAGCTGGTTGTATCTAATGCATGCTTTATGAAGGGAAAAAAAAAAAGAAATAAAATGCCTGAATATGCCAAAATGGAAAAGGTCATAATATTTCCTTGTGCAAGACATAAAAAAATAAACTGCCCTTAAAATGTGCTGAGCATTTTTTATTTGCTTGGTTGGTTCTTTTTGTTATTTTTTTATTGTATTTCAAATTGGAGATTGAAACAAGGAAAACAACCACTTAATGCCTTTGATCAAATCATGTTTTGGAAGTGGACCCTGGATTAATAGGTTTAGGAATGTCCTGATAAATTACAAACATTTGTAATGATCCTCCAAGGACAAACAGGGCACTGTGGTTCAATGAGTGAGTAATGAAATTGTTGTGTAGCCATCCTTATCAGCCAGCAAAAGTTTGCTGGTGCTGCAGGACAGGCTGCCCTAAAGTGCTGGAAAAACACTGCTGGCTTATCACTGTAATTTCCCCTATGTGTTCATAAAAACCTCCTATGTAATATTTATACCCACTTTTTAAAAGTAGACTAATTAGAGTCTGTCACTTTGCCTTTTGTTAATGAATTCTCATACACAGCTTGACATTACTGAGAATATCAATGGTTTTAACAAGTGTGTTTTTCAAATCCTGGCTGCAATGGATATCTTGGTGGAATATCTTTTGTTTCAAGATTTGTTTGATTTGTTTTCATTTGAAATTAAGTCTGGGTTCAGAATGAATGTGATTTATCTATCACTGTGCACTTACTGTTCCTCTTCATCAATGCAATCATTTTTATGCTTTCAAATATGAACGATTTAAAATCAAATCAAGACATTGTCTCCTTACAAAATTCTTTCTGAAGACAAATACTTTAAAAGCTGAATAAAGTCTCTTAAATATGTTTAAAATATTTAAACATACTTTCATTGTCCAATCTGATCAAAACTAGAAACATGGGGCAGACAGCTTTTGTTTCTTCATGAACAGTTTAATTCAAAGAAGAATAGCTCTTTGGGAGAGAACATTATAATCCACAATTCTTAAAGAGTAGTTTGAAAAAAAAAAATTAGACATTTTGAGTTAGTTGCATCTGATCTAGATCCCTGAATCTTTTGAGAACCCCTCATATCTGTCCCTTAAGATGAAAATTTTGTAAATCTCAGACTTCATCCATGTAGAGGTGAAATGACCTTTACAGGACAGATTTTTAATGTGGGACTATAATCTTAAAATTAGAGGTGGTTTTATGGCAGACCAAATGAACTCTAGTCTGAACACATTGCCGAGTTTTTTTTTGGAAGGCTACAGGGGGAGACTCTTCCAGTTCTTGGGCCCCCACAAATCCTTGGGTCTGTTCTCCAAGCTGAGTCCCAGTAATGTTAAATGGTGATGTGGACCTGAAGGGTGACCCACAAACTTTAGGGAAATGCTCTAGTCAACAAGAAAATGCAAAACTTGTTCACTGAGGAAACACTTTGACTCCAAACCTATGGTTTTAGTGTGGCAAAAAACCCCCAGATGAATATTTATAACTATCTTACTGTCTTTTTTCCTCTGACTGAAATGTCTAAAAAAACGGAGTTTCC
>VZRH01002682.1:24461-48934 GCA_013397555.1 Urocynchramus pylzowi | reverse complement strand
CTTCTCTTTTTTTTTTTTTTTTTTTTTTTTTTTTTTTTGACAGCTTGAGTCTCCATTAAAGTGGAAAAATTTGGAAAATAAGTCAGAATATACATTTATAAGCTGGGTAAACTAGATAATACTGTTGATCAAGACACAAGGATGAGGATAAGCAAAATATGTAGCAAGTTGTGAAATGGCATAACTCCTTTGGGTATTGGTCTGTCATGCCATTGTAGTTTCTTCAATTTACATCAGATAGGAGTATTCCTCCTCTGTACATCACCATTTTTCCAGATAAACTTATTTCACTTCATACTAGTTCTAAAAAAGCAAGAGAGCATACATATCTGAAAAAGGGGGGAAAATACCTACTGAAAATTGGGATCGTGTCTTTTGGTTACAGAGTAAATAATATATTATTCAAGCATTCTGCATATCATTCAAAACAGTGGGTATCTAATTATACCTAACCTCCTACCAGAGAAACTTGCAAAAAAGATTCTGTAAAGAAAGGAGGATGTCATTTATTTATTACTTCTGTTCTATCACCTGTATGTGGCTGGCCACATACATACCAACTTAATGAATTAGGGGAAAAAAAAAATTGAAGGATCTAAGAAGTAAATGGAGAACTAATGTAGATACAAACCAGTTAAAAGAAAATTCAAACCAAACCAAAACCCCACACTTAACTTCGTATATAATTTTAAAAGTTTATAACAGTATCCAAGTAAATTGAGGTTGACTAGTGATAATGGAATCTATCATACTGATTATGTTAGCAGTATAAACAGGGGTATTTTTAAATTTTTTTTTTTAGTATAGATGTTTTTAAACTTTGGAATTCATTACTGTTTTGCTGAAGGTCTGGATTTGTCCCAATATGTCCATCACAGAGCATGGGCTGACTTTATGACTAGTTAATCTGACATAAAAAGGAAGATTCAGTAGATGTGCCAACTACAAATGGCAAGGCAAAAATCAGGAAAAGCTCCTCAGAGGATGACATACAACCAGAAGAGGACATAAAAAGTGACAAGATGTCATTCTCACAGTACTTAAGTAGCATGAGGAAGATGAGGTCTGATAATAAATAAATAAAAAGGCTGAAGTTTTGAGATCCTTTCACCACTGGTTTGTAATTGTTTTTACCGTAAATATAGATATGCTTTATTTCCATATATATTTACATATACAATATATATACAAAAAGATATAAAATAGGTATACAATTAATATAGACTCATCTATAGATCTGGGAAATTATCACAGTGATGGAAATAGTTAGAAGATTGACAAAACACCTCTGTTTCAAATCTAAAAGCAGCAGTCTGCAGAGCTGACCTTCATTAATGACGCGCAATGGTTGGTTCTAAATCATTGTCAGGCATTCTTATTGCTTATGCAAAAAAATAACCTTTAAGAAGCTTAAATAAAATTTTTTTAATGTGTACAATGACATGGTGCTGATGAATACAAGGTGTGCTGGTGGTGAAAGTCCCTGATGGTTTTAGTAGCCAAGCTCTGGATGATGAAGCCTGGAGCCTTCTGCCCTCCTCTTTCTCTCCTTCCCCATTCATCCCAGAATAAAAGAGGACAATCACATCTGCTCTCAGAACAATTAATCATTAACTGAAGACCTGGATTTTTTCTAGTTTCAACACACAACTGCCCCACATGCTCAGCATGCTTTATTGTTGAAGAATTTCACACTTTGAGTGACTGCACCACCTCTCCCTTTGCCCATTCACCTTTAAGTATTAATTATGCATTTATGCAGGGAAGATGGAGAGAGACAATTGACGAGGGCTGGAGGGACAGGACACAGGGAATGGGCAGGGATGGATGGGATATTGGGGAGGAATTGTTCCCTGGCAGGGTGGGCAGGCCCTGGCACAGGGTGCCCAGAGCAGCTGTGGCTGCCTCTGGATCCCTGGCAGTGCCCAAGGCCAGGCTGGACACTGGGGCTTGGAGCAGCCTGGGATACTGGGATACATGTCCTGGTCCATGGCAGGGTGTTTGGATCTTTAAAGAACTGGATGATCTTAAAAGGCCCTTCCAAACCATTCTATGGTGATTCTATGATACATCTATCCCACCATAATTATATCTGTTTTCAAGCCAAGCATGTCAAATGTGTCATTTTTAGTCTAAAACTAATCCATGAATGCAGCTATCCTCTGATTTGGGTACAGTTCTTTCTAATGAGACCAGCTAATAATGGGGCTTAGACAATTAGCACAAGTAATGAGGTAATAGGTGATCAGTCTGCAGGGCAAAAAATCTGACAAGATGTTACTTAGAAGAGCTCTTTGTTTTTTATGGAAGGATGTGGTGACAAGATATTGGAAATCAGACCATTTAAGACCCATGCAGCAAGAGAGGAAATAGGCAATATATATTTTGATGATAACAAGGCTTTTAACTCTGTTGTAAAACTATGCTCATGTTTGAAAAAATAGTCACATAATTATGTGAATTTATGTTTCTATGACTGTAGAAATATACAGCTTTAGAAATTATGCAAAAGTGATTAGAAAGCCATCATTTTAATAACCATAAATGCTTTCTATTCCACAAGAAAGTATACATCGTGTGATTGTGTAAAAATCAGCAATATTTTAATTATTTAGAAGGAACAATGATCACTTTTAAATTAATATTTGGATCATTCTGAGATAGATTAAAATGTCCCTGCAGAATGGATTTGAGTTCAAAGCAGATTAAAAATGGACAAAATTCAATAGATATCCTACTGAAAAAAAATTCTCATATTATAGTCAATAATTCAACCTGAAGATGACCTAACAAAGGCATAAAGTTGCGAAAAGCCCATTGTCCTATGGGGTACAGTGTAGCCTACAAGCCTACAAGATTAGTGAAGTAATTATTCCATTCAGCTTTGGCAAAGTCCCTTTGGTGTTCTGTGTCCTTTCAGATGCCAGACTTCAAGGGTTTAGCTTTATAAGCCTGGATATCTTTCCTGTAAAAGAACTTCATTACTCTCCAATCAGCAAAAATTTGAAGCCCTCCTCCAGTCACAGAGGATTTTTCCCTGTGCTCTTAAAGACATGAACAGATTAATTTGTAATGTCCAGTCATGTTCACAGACATTTATTGGTGCTTCTGGTTTGGCAGCACCAAACCAGCACAATGAGGTGACATTGGAAAATACATTTACAGTGATAACTCCTACTAATGATGAGTAACAGATGCTCTGTTTTGCCTCATGAATAACTGGTTGTTTGTGAATATAAATATAAAATAACTTATTTTGAGATTGACAGTAGCATGTATTAAACTCTAAATTTAGGAGTTGTGCTTTTCTGTTGTTGGTTTTTTGGCCTTGCTTTCTATCTCCTTTTCAACATCCTGGTGTGCATCTACATAAGTTTGAAGCCTAGATGAATAATTGCACTAATTACTGCATGGCTGAGTGCTTACTACAGACACTATAGCACTTGCAAAGTCTTGCAATTCTTTCCTCCAACTGGGCAACTCATTAATTCAGTCCAATTTCATTAAAGCCTCTACAACTTCACTTGAGAATTATCAAGATAGAACGACTGTGTCTGCCCATAAAGTTTCTTTCAGCTACAAGGCATAAGGAATTGAATTAGGTAAGAAGTCTGAAGTATTATGTAGAGTTGAATACAGTCAAATAATCTCACCTGTAAGTGAAAGGAGGAATAATGATTGCATGAGAAGGGAAGAAGAAGAAACAAATAATGGGGCACTGATGGTAGAGAACAAATCATCCTTGTCTAGCTCAAGTTCATGTAACTGACATGTTTAGAGCTTTGGGTGTAAAGGAGAAGATATTCTGACCTTAACAGCTGTACAGCTTTTTGTAAACTGCTGATTTTTGCCATATTTAGAAGCATGTAACACATACTCAGAAAAACACCATCATTTTGTTCTCTGTAGTGTTATTCACAATTGATTTAATGTGAAACTAGCCTCTAACAAAAGTGGGAAGTTTCTCTTAGAAAAAGAATTCATGGGAAAAACTCATACTTAAAAGTACTTTTCACTATCCCAGCTTGTTCCAACCTGGCCTTGGACACTTCCAGGGATTCAGGGGCAGCCACAGCTTCTCCCGGCACCTTGTGCCAGGGCCTCCCCACCCTCCCAAGGAAGAATTTATTCCCATTTTCCCATCTAACCCTGCCATCTGGCAGTGGGAAGCTATTCCCCCTTATCTTGAATCACTTGATATCTCCTGTGCTGCTGTGTGTGTAGGTGTGAGCATCATACTTTGGAGCCCTTTTATTCTGTGTTTCCATGGCTTTTGCAAAGCCAGAATTACCACAAATTTTGCAAACTTTTTTTTTCCTTGTAAGTTTCTAAATTTAAAGTCTTTGAATCATATGAATTTTCCTCTTTATCATTCACACTTTTGTAGGATGAGTCACTGTTTTAACTTCTTCAGGGAAATTCATAATGAATCCAAAATCCTGAGTGGATGACAGCATTATATGCTCCCTCTGTGTAGGTGTAACTGATGGCCCAGGTGCAAGTGAGCTGCTGCTTCTGACTCAGTTTCATACTCAACCAATTTCTTCATTTATTTGGCAGTTTTCTGGGACCATTTTTACTCAAATATTTTATAGCATATTTTCTGACAGCCTTACAAGTATTAGGGCTCAATAAATGGGAAGAATAATCAGTATGTGTTCAAAGACAAACAAATTAATTTAGGCACCATTTGCTGTACACAAAACAGTCAGGTGACAAAATTTATCAGTTAGAATGTGCAATAAATTTTTTGAAATGATTGGTTACATAAATCATTTAGTGAATCATGAATGTGTACAAAAATCAAACATATTGTTGCCTGGGCTGAGTCCTTGTTTCTGTGTAGTTTAGTCTGGTCTGCTGTAAATTATTTTTAATATTCTGACTCAAGGTACTGAGTGAATAATTCAGTAAAGTTTATTTTAAATTAAAAGACCGTTATAAGCATCCCCAATTAAAATTTCTAATTGGATGCATTGGCTATAGAAGAATTGTCCCCTGAAATTCTATCACATGCTTAGGGGTTGAAGGTGCATGGTTTTCATTTATCATTTAACTTTATTCATTTCACTTTATTCATTTCATCCAGGAAAAAAATGGAGAAAAAAAAAACCCAGTCAGCTGTGCTGCAATGTTGCTGGACCTGAGATTCATAAGTTTAAATTTTCAAAGGCAGGAATAGTTTAGTGGCTGACGCTGACTGCCTTTGTGATTTTCTTCCCCTTTTTTCATCCCAAAACCCTTGGTTACTTATTAAATTCTGCCAGTCTGGGTAGGAGGGCATTTATCTGAGTCCATTATTTACTACTTTTTCCAGCAGACCTGAAACTCAGAGGTCTCCTGCTGCTACTCAGGGTGTGAGGGAAGCATTTCCTCACTCCCCTCAGCTCTGCTCTGCAGTTCCTCCATGTGAAGGAAGGAGGAAATGTCTCTCTGTCTCTCTGTCCCAAACTGAACCATGCTCACAATCTCGAAAAATATTGAGGATTTTCAACATGCACTGCTGTAAATTTACACTATGTGGTTTTGGGTTTTTTTGGTTTTTTTGGTTTGGTTTTTTTTTTTTTATCACCACCACAAAAATTGAAGTGAAGTTTTTAAAGGAAGCTGAGAGTGTCAGATATGCTTCTTAATCACAGAATCCCTGGTAGAACAAGAAGGATCAGCAGGAGCCTCACCAGCAGTGTCCAGTTTTTCAATGTGCTAACATAACAGTAAAATAAAGCTGTCATCCAAGTGCAAAGGAAAAAAAAATGAAAATCGAATAACTGAACTTTAAAGATTATACTCCATTTGAATAAGAACTGGTGGCCAGGTGGAAACTCTTTTATTGTTTTTGGTAGGGAACTTGTCTATTCATATTGGTGCTGCTCCCATCACCTGTTTTCTTGTACTGCATTGTCTCTCTATTTGAGATCCATTCAGATGAAACCACTAAAAGCCTTTAATAGAGTTCTCTTCTTATCCATGGTAGAAATTTAAAAAAACTAAGCGGGAAAATAGGAATTTTTCATTCTAAGAACCTTATGTGGGAAGGCAGAATGTACAAAATTTCAATGCAACATAAATATCTATCGTATCTTACACATTGGAATAACTTTTGGATAAGTATATTGTAAAGCTAATGTCAGTAAAAGAGCAAAATTTAACAAAGCATCAGAGACAAAAAACCCCAAAACTGTAGCAAAGCTTTCTCTTGTTGTCACTAGAACAACTAAAATACTAAAGATGTCCTAAATATGCATCTAATCTGCTTCTAAAATTACCTAAGATGGTGACTGCTGAAAGTATTTTAAATATAATTTATTCTTCTAAGCATGTTTCTAAATCCCAACTAGGATTAATACTGAGAGAGTAAATATTCATTTTGTAGACAGATGGGACCAAAGGAGGCAATTAATAGGTCTTCCTACTATGTGGACTTTATTCTACTGCTATCTGTTAATGCTGACAGAAAGTTCCCTCATTAATCACAGAATTCTTTCCTCTTTAATATAGACACTGTCCAGTGGGGGCTCATGACAGCTTAATGAAAAATTCCTCTTCACATATTTAGATGAAAAAATCTGATGTCTTTTCCCCCCCCCACCCTCATAGTGGTTCTTTTTGTGGTGCCTTTCTGTAAGACGCTATGCCATAAATTGCACTTGTCCTATATAACCATCAATCCAATCAATTGCCTTCTGTGTGCTCCTCACTGTAATCCATAATTTATATGAGGCTCCCTGACATCAGAGAGATCACATTTTGAAGAGGTTCAGAAGCACCCCTCACTTCATCACTCTTAATTTGAGGACAACTTTTGGTTTTCCAGGTTTTTTTGGGACAGCAGGGGTCTAATTGGCACCAAAATGAACCATGGCTCTCAGACTGTTCTGTCCTGTGGGAAGAGAGAAGTCCCTGTGAGCACTTGAAAGTTATCTTGAGTGATTGATAGCACCCTAACGTGGTTAATAACAACTTTTTCTTCTAGGTGACACATTAACTTAATTTTCACAAATAACTTCTTTACTATGTACTCTACTCCCAAGACATCACAGCTATATTTCACATCACCACCCAAGTGGTGGCCAGTAAAAGACAGAGGCTTTTGTGACTTTTTTTTTTTTTTTTTTTTTTTTTTTTTTTTTTTTTTTTTTTATTTTTTAATAATTTTTTTTCACAAAGGAAGCAAGTGTATTCCCAGAGTTATTTAACTTGGTCCTTTTTCTGGCGCTTGTGAAATGTGATGTACCAAATCTGTCTCTTCTGCAGCTTGAAAATTTGCATCCAAGCATTTCTTCCTTTTTTTATTTTTTTTTTTGTGTCAGTTTCCACAATGCTCAGGCATAGCAACTCTTCTGTCCTTGGTGATGTTGGACAGTGTAAGACTGTGATAAAAACACAATAGATTTGTCCTTTTCTAGAAGCTGACACAAATCCCACAGTATTAAAGTGATCAGATTCCTCGCAGAGCATTAATTCCACAGCAGTGCTCTGACATCAGCAGCCCCATTACCTCATGACACTACAAGTGATGTATTCAGGAGAAGCAATAACCTGTGCCCGGTTTTCCAAGGCATTCTCATCCCAGGATATGGAGATTCCATGGAGATTATGTGGCTGAAGTCAGGTCCCATCAGATCACAACTTTCGTTTGACTTTGAATTTAAATCTCCTCTGCCTCGCAGAGAAATTTTCAATTTATTTTCATTTATTTTCATCACATTTTAGAGGGAAAAAAAATCCCCACAAACAAACAAGCAAACAAACAAACTTCCCTCACCTCCAGACAAACAAGATTATTCATGTTCAGAAGTAAATAAAGTGACAATTTAGATTCAGACCTTCTACGCTCCTTTTTGAGTTTGAACTTGTTAATACCTGGGTCCATCATACTTAAAATTAGGCAAATACACCATGCATAATCTACAGAGATGTTGAGTATGTGATTGCCCTGGAAACAGACAGTAAGTTCAGGAAAAAAACTTCCTCTCCACCCTTATTTTCTTCATTACTTCTAATGCTCATCAAAATTATATGTTTTTAAGGTTTAACTAAAAGACATATTGTAAATCAGGTGTATTAAAGCAAGTTTTTTAAGGAACATTGGGTGTCTTGCCATCAATTCAAATAAAATGTAATTTGTGACAATGAGATATCTGACAAAATTGATGATTGAGTGTCAGGAATGCAAATGAAATTGTAGGTTTGTGCCTTTCTTCAGTTTGGGGAAAAATGTCTTTGTCTGACACTTACACAGAGAATGACTTAAGCCATTATCTATACTAAAATGGATATATATACATGAATATAATAATATTTATACACTAGAAGCTGAACTTCTAAATTAAAAGCATCTTCTTGGCTTAATATATGTTAGTTACCTGATGAAGTCAAGAACTTTCAAGGTCAACTTTTTAAATCAGTTTTATAGGATCAGGTTCACCTAATTTTTTTAATGGAGTCTACCATTGCATTTTAGGCACAGTAATTTAAAACTCACTAGTCTAATGAAAAGACTAAATGTTTATACTGCTTCAGGAGAATCATTTCACAGTACATTAACAGTGTTTATACTAGAATCAACTGGAGCACTGCATCTGGCAGGTCGTGGGTATGTGGAAATGGATGGAAGCAGAATCTGGGACATAAGAAATTCCTGGGTCCTTTGACCTGTCCAGCTCTGAAATCAGTGTGGCCAATGGATCCTGGTTGTGTCTCCTTGCTTTTAGGGAATGGGAGAAAATATCTCACATGATGGGCAGTATCTTTTCCAGAGTATTGTTGCTGTGATTCGTAGAGGAATTGCCACGGGATTCCACATTTTTGAAAGCTGCTCACTCTGTTTCATCCAGAAGTTTCCTTTAGCCTCAAATGTTATGAAAATTTAAATCAAATATAAAGGAGGAAAGAATTTTAAATGTGCAAGTGCTCTTGGAAGCTGTCTCCGGAAAAAGAACTCCTATATCTCAGGAATATGCTCTAGTCTCAGGTTATCAGCTTGATTTAGGTGTATCTTTCTCAATTCCCACCAAGGCTCTATCACATGATGATAATATGACTGTCTTAAGGTAAAAGAGAGACTAACAAGGACTGTGCTGCACCTCAACCAATATTTTAGCATGGTTCTGTGAAAGAGGGGAGGCATTTAAAGAGGAAGGAAAGATTGCTGTAGATTGCAGAACAACTACAAATGTCTTGGACATTTTCTTAAAATATATAAAAAATCCTACTGAACGTTTTGTTCTAAACAGAAAAAAGGGATTAAACTCAGTGAAAAGAGTAAGCCACTCCTACTTTTATCCCAAATGTCCAGCATTTACCTTTGAATTGCTTTTACTTCTTATCCAGCCAAAGCAGGTTGGGCTGAAAAAGAGAAAGTATACAATTTATTTTAAAAAATACAGATATATCAGGTGGAAACAAGAGAGGAAAGAATACATCCATACATTTTAACTGACAACAATTGATGCAATAATGTGAAATTATTCTGAAAATGCAAATGAATAATCTGATTCCAGCTGAAAAAGATTAATATTTTGTGCAAAGCAGTAGAGAATTTTTCTTGGAAAGAGTGGTAGGATATAGCATCTGACATGATTAAATGTGGGAGACATCTTTTCAAGGAAAAACAATAAGAAATTTCTTTAATGCATGGAATTAGAGGCACTTCTGAAAGGATGAGGTTCTGGAGGAACTTTTGAGTGAGACTGGTTTGGAAGTGTTTGGAGTAGGAAAAACAGTGAATTTTTTGAAGTTTTCAAGTAAAAATATTAGCAGTTCAGGAAAAAGATTGCACAAAAAGATTGTAGGTGTTATAATTACAAACAATCATTGTTACAAAGTATTTGTGATTGCATTTCCCCAGTTTCCTGCAGCCAACCAGAAGAGGATTGAAAACATTAATTTTAACTTATGCTTTTGCTGGATGTTATAAATAAGTTTTTCCGCATGCCAGTTAACAGTTAACAAAATTTTGATTTATTATCAATCAATTACAAATCAGAAAACCGACCGACCGAGAGACAGCTCCGAGCCCGGGGATCGAAGCTGGGTGAACGTAAAGCCTGGTCTCTCTTGTACCCAAGCCACCCCGTTCATGAATGTGACTTGTTGGAGCAGAGTTTTATACTCTGTTTCAGTCCTCAGGCTCAGTTCTTTGTCCTTCTATGGTGTCCTCCATATTCATGTAGGTTTCCTTCAGCTTCTTCTCATATTCATATTGGTCTCATTTCAGTGTCTCTCCTGCTGAAACGTCTCTTCCAAGTTACGGGAACCTGGCATTGAGCTTGGTTATCTGCAGGATAATCTCAATCGCCCATCTGCACCAGGTGTCCTCGTGGTAGATCGGCAGATTGGTGATGATGGGCGTTCTCCTGGGCCCAGCTGGCTTCTTGTTAAAATGTTAATGTGTGTCCCTCCACCCATTTCACCGGTTTCTGTTACACTACATTCTAGTCTGGCCCCGAGTGTTCAAATGTTAATAACACCTCCTCCAGCCAAGGCTGCTCTTTTGTGAAAAATGTAGTCGCCCGATACCAAGGTAATCTGCCCTCCCAGCTGCAGGTTTTGGTGACAAAGGACTGAAACTCTGCCATCTGCTCGGGTGCAGACACTTGGAATTCCTTTCCCTGTGGTTTTACCTTTCCCAGTGTAGTTGTTTACTATTTCTAATATATAAAACAATATTTTATTCCAGCATGAATTATTAGTCACTCATAACACTGGATAATTTCACTTCAGGCTGTGCTATGTTCTGCTGAATTGAGTGACCAATTCCTGCTGATTTTTCTTCCTTTGTTATGTGCTTCAATTCCAATTTTCATTTGCATTTTTATGATTTAAGTACTTGCAGAGGGAGTTGAATGCATCCAGAAGGCCCACACGGGGAAAACTAAAGATTTTAAAGACAGTAAGAATGTTCACTGTTGCCTTCAGCTCTGTGTAAACTTTTGTCACAACTCTATCACATGATTCACTGCTAATTAGTATACAGCTTTGTGATGCTAAGTGTACCCACTGGGGGTATTAACTTCACAAATTTTTTACTGATATTAATTTTAGTGGATAGTATTGAACCACTTAGAGGACTGAAGTCGTGATGGTAACACGTGTTGTTGAATGTAAACCAAATCATCCTAAAAAATACTGGTCTAAAAGGCAATGATAAGGACTTTTAATTTTTTGTTGGTTGGGTTTTTAACCTTTGAGTTAATCCTTTGTGTTTTCTCAATGTATTTCCATTTGATGTACTTCTGAGGAGAAAACAGAGCACAGGTGGCAAACTCTGCCATGAAGTGTTTAATAAAATTAAACTACTTTATCAAATTAAAAGAAATTAAATATCAGTAAAAGTCTTTATGAAAAGAAGTCAAATTAACACCACTGCATAAGTTGCTGCATGGGTGTTAAAACTGCAAATATAATAAACTGCTACAATAGACATTGAAGAAATATTTACAAGAAAGCATGAGATGCCACATAGAGATGGGCTGTGGGAATGTCAGAGGTGAAATACGAAAGCAAATTAAAATTTTTATTGTAAATGAATTCAGAGGTTAATAAGCAGGAATGGGCAATGCAGAGGAAAAAGTAAAAGCAACATTTGTGCTGGAATTTCAAAGAGTAATGTGTTCAGAATGTTGTAAGAATGGGGCAGAGATAATGTGATGAGAATTTACAAAGCCAAAAATAAATTAAATGTGTGATCTTTGGACAAAGCAGATATGCTGCCACATGAACCTTGAAGAGCACTCTTGGAGTAGCTTTCTTACATTATGGCAAAGGCAAAAAACAAAATCAAATCCATCACACTCTTTTGATTTCACAGCTTAAAGGGAGAAGAGATGTGCTCTATTCAGGTGATTTTTTACCTATCAAACAGCAATTCCTTGAGATATTGTCGAGCAAGAAATAATTGACTGTCCTTCAATGTTTATTACTTGGAAAAAAACCCCAACCCTATTAGAATATATTGGTGTCAAAATAAAGCTTGTGAACAAAATATCAAGGAGAGTGAGGAAAGGAAGAAAATAAAACAAGACCCATGAATACCACTAAACGTGTTTGCACTTTCCTCCAAACATACTCTAAACATAAATCTGAAGTCTTTTTCTGAGTTCCTGTTTCCCAGTCTTTGTCCAAATTCCTCTAAGAAAATCTATGTCACTGGTACTCTGAGTGCATTCCATTTGCAGGATGGGGAGAAAAAAATAAACAAAACCCATGGTCTGAACAGGAAATACAAGCAATGGAAGGAAGAAATATTATATTATGAGCATGAATATATAAATTATACATATGACTGGTATTCACACTGAGATTTTCTAAAACTTTGCTACTGCAATTTCATTTATATTAAAGCCCTTTCACACAACCACAGAAGCCTCAGTGTAAACCTCTTGGGCTCACGATTCCTGAGAGAACATGATCTGCATCCACAGTGATGCAAATTAGAGTGGCACTTGTTAAAACAGCAAGATTTGGCTTTATGAAAAAAAAAAACAAGTCAGGTTAAAAGGTGGCCCGAGGCAACGAATTTGACTGGGAACTTGAAGCACAGCAGTGCTTTGCCAACACAAACTCTGCTGCTGAGAACCAGCCCCTCAATGGCTCAGGTTGCTTCCCATATTTTTGTGTTCCTTTACAGCTGAAAAAGGGAAATCTTGAAATGACAAGATCAGGATAATTCTTACAAAATCCTCCAGGCAGGACCTGCCTTTTGGAAGGCAGACCTTCCAAAAAATTCCTCTTTTTGGAATTACGAAAAATTCCAGTTTTTCGTAACTCTGGATCCAGAATTTATCCTTTATGTGATTACAATACTAAGAGTGATACAACCCTCTCAAATACAGTTTCAAGGCATTGGCAGAGGTCTTAAAGATGATGTGAACATGATGACTGTGGGGATGCGAGCTATGAAGCATGCCCTGTGGCACGGGAAATTGGATGGTGACACCAAAGCAAAGAGCAGTGTTCATTCAGCCAGATATTGTGAGAATAAAATGTCATCATATCTGTAAATAGAGTTCATTTTTCAACCTCAAAACCACATTACTATACCATATATATATATGTATGTGCACATATATACAATATGAATTATTAATAATATATAATGAGGGAAAACCTGTACATATCGTCATATGTATGTTACATAAATTTCCAAACACATATACATGGGAACAGATAAATTTATTATTTTGGACAGGGTTTGGAGAAACCTGGTCCAATGGAAGGTATCCATGCCCATGGCAGGCTGTGGAAAAAGATGAGCTTTAAGATCAGTTCCAATCCAAACAATTCTATGGTTCCATGACATGAGTACCAGGCTGTCATCACAAACCTGGGTTTCTTAGACAAAACCATTTCAAAACCATTTTCATTGTAATTTTCATGAATCTGAAACAGCTGAACTATGGAAAAAAAGTGACAATAGAAAATATATATGAATTGAGATACATAATTACTGCAAATCTACATTATAATACCTAGTGATTCTTCAGCCTTCAATTACCTCAAGAGTAAAATTAGATGCTTCAAGTGGTTTTTTTTGTTATGCCAATTTATAAGTTATTATTTAAACACAGTGTTCCAAGTTATCTGATTATGATTCTTCATCTTGCATTTTGGTCTCTTCTCCCATCCAATTTCACTGCAAAGTAAAAAAAGAAATTAAGAAAAAAAAGAAGAAAGAAAGACTGAAATAACTTATTGAGAAAAAATTATGTAGAGGTCATTCTCCAAGTCCTGTTTGTATAGTTTGAGGACTTTAATTAAATACTTTAATTTTGGTATTTAAATACAGATATGAGAAACTATTTTAGGTAGTGTAGTGTAACCCTGAGTTTGCAGGAATTATCTGCTACCCCTGCACTAAAGTTTTGCAACTGGGACATCTACAGTGACACCAAATACCCACATTGGGCAGCTGAATTTCTCCCAGGTTTTGCTTATCAAAACCTGACTAAACAAGTCTAGGATTTAAACACTGAATTCCAGTAAGAGCTGGCCATAATGGTGCCTGTTGCCTTTGACCAATTATTTTCTTTCTTTGTGTAAACCCTGATTCCTGAGCCACATCTTCATTTTCCCCATCAGAAGCTATCTTAGAAAATAATTTTTTTAAATTGGGGTGTTGTCACTGGTAGCACTAACTTTTGTTGTTGTTGTTGTTGTTTTTGTTTTGGTTCGGGTTTTGTGGGTTTATAGGGTTTTGTTTGGGTTGGGGGTTTTTTTTGTTGGTTTTTTTGCCTTTTTCTTTTTGGTGGGGTTTTTGTTGTTGTTGTTGTTGTCTCAGAATCTGACTTGGTTTTCAGTGTTCTGGGACTGCCTCAGATGTTTTTTGCTGGAATTATCCTCTGCACAGTCTGTGTGTGTGACAGAACACACAGCAGGTGCACTGGGCAGAGTTAGCACACGCAAAGAGGAGACGTTCCTGATGTAAGATGGATAGGATTTCTGCAACACCAACCTCTGCTCCTGCTGACCAGGTGAGCAAGACCTGAAAAAATTGTTGGTGTCTTTTTATCAAAAGGAATAGAAACCCCCAAGCTGCTCCCCTGGTCTTCTCAAGCAATCCTCCCTGGCTCCACTGGACCACTGTTGGAATAAAGCTCTCCCCACAAGACTTTAAAGCTCTCCCCAAATGACTCTTTTCTCCATATCACTGGAAAACAATCCCATGCCAGTGTTTGAAATGTCCATAACTACATTTGGCCCATTATTATGCATTATTCATGCACATTTTCCTCATTTGCTTCTCTCGTTCTCAAGCTGCAGTGCAAGGAGCTTAATTCCAGGACTTGACTATTTCTCTATAAATCTGCTCTAAAACGGATGACTTAACATCTTTGATTGCTTGTTGCAAGGCAGCTTATGAAGCATAATATCTTTTGGAGTCTCACAGCCCTGGCACAATGTGTGCATAATGTACTGTAAATCACCTGTGCAAAGCCCTTGAGATAGAAAAATTGCAAGCAGGCATGGGGAGCAGTGAGCTTTTCTAACTCCCTCAAGTCTCTCCAGAGGGGTATTTCATTATGTCAGTCCAGGCAACGTGAAGGCTGAGAGCTGAACCGTGCAGTTGCTGCCTTCAATTATTCACAAATCCACTGCAGAACATGTGGAAAGCCCCGTGGGAGCACTGCTGTGGTGGCTCTGCTCTCTAGGCTCAGGTTTCCATGCCTGGTGGAGCCATGCAGGTTCCTCAAAACAGATAAATTATTTAATTTGGTGTTCTCTCTCCACACCCTGTTGTTGCAGCTGTGCTGCCTCCTTCCACTCTCTTTGAGAAGGTCTTTGGTAATATTATTTCTTTTTTTTTGCTAACTCCTCCACATCACCTGAAAGGCAAACAGCAAGAGAGAAAAGTAGACACAAGATTTCAAAACATCAAATTATTGATGTTTAAGAGGCTAGTGAATTGTGACAAAACAAAATAGCCTACTGTTAAAAAGAGCACAACACCACCTTATTAACAAGAAGACTACACAAATTTGGAAAATTGACACATAATTTATGCTATTCTAATTCCTGTAAATCGTGACAGTGTAAAATGTGTCCTGAGCAGAGATCACCCTTAGCCTTTGTAGCTATGCATGTAGACTCTAACTGGCAAAATGTCTTAATAATCTACCATGAGAGGTACCATTTAAATATCTCCTAAAACTTGCTTTTCAAATAACAAATAGGAAAAATTAATATAACATAATTAAATTTAAAATTTATTTTGGACAATATGGTTGAAGTTCTTGATTAAACTTACAAGTTGGGGTTTTCCTCCTGTCCAAGTGCTAATCTTCATTTTGGTGAAGAGTTAGGCTTTTTTTCTCATATTAATTCCTTTTTCTTAAGGACTGAGGATCTTGCATGTGCTTTACAAGCTAGACACTCCTTCCTCAGAGCATTTCTTTGCCTGATTCCTGAGAGAATGCATTTGCTGTAGAAAGCTATGGCATTTATGGGAATGATGGCAAATAAATCCAAACCTCCCTCTGTGTTTGATGTAGCTGACCAGGTGAGTCTCTTGACAACAGAAAAACCCACAGACCTTTCCTTTTAGAAAATGGGATAAAAACAAATGTCAAACACCAATGACTCAAGGTCTTTTCCAGGAACGTTATCCCTTGTCTTTAACTTTGCCTTTCCCACTTAAAAAAAAGGCTTCCGATTGTTGTTTAGTATTTGGGCTTTTTTGTTTTCCTTATTTATTTAATGATTTTCTTTAGTCTGTGATATGTTGAGTTGTACAATATTTTCTTCAAGTCTGGCAAACTCGTGTCCTTACACAATGTCTTTTTTTTTGCAGGGCTTTTGCACGAGTAGACTCGTCACAGCTGATCTTTCAGGCATCTCTGATCTTAATATCTTTGACAATTTTTTTAAAGCTGTGTGCTTTTTCTTTCAGATGAACAAGGTTGTTGGTGCTGACACTGTTCTGCAAGTACCCCAGTAGATGCATCTTCAATGCATCACTGTTGATTGGTTTGTTTTTCTTGTTTGTTTGTTTGTTTGTGGGATCTTTTTTTTATATTTTATCTTTTTGAAATTTCTTTGTCATGTGTTGCAGAGTGTACTCATGGTCAAAGAAATAATTTTCTACTCACATTTTCTTTATTTTCATGATCCTTCAGAACTGTTTATTACCAAAGTTATGCACTTAGATTTTCCTATTTATGTTTAATTTTTTTTTTTAGTATAGAGGATTTAAAAGCACATTTACAGACCTATTTTTCACCTGCCTGAACAGCTTGTCCTTATAGCCAACAGTAAATGTCAGAATATATGGAAAATTCTAAGGCAGGTGACATCTTAAAACAGTGCAGGACTATTTATGCCAGGTAGTTTAGCATGTCAGATCAGAAGAAATGTGCCTGCAGGGGAAGGCTCTCATGGGTTAAGGACAGATAAATGCCACAGACACTCAGTGAGGACAATTTAAGAGATCAAGGCTTCTACTCCTCTTTTACTCTGCAAGCCACTGCATTATGAGGATGTAGCAGAGTGTGAGATAATCCTGCTACTTAGAACACCCACGTGCAAGACAACATTTGTGGGGGAGTCCTGTAAATTTAATTTCAGCTGAATTACAGCCTCTTTTTTTCTTTTTTCTTTTTTTTTTTTTTTTTTAGCAGGGTTGATTGCTGAAAGGCGATGAATGCAAAGAAATACACAAATTAATTTTACATTGTATTTCTCCCTGAGCTATGCTTCTGCACAATGCATATGGACTGCCCTTTAAGAGGTTGTAAAACCCCTCATGTTCTGTTAATAGAAAATAAATGAACTGACTGTGAGTATCCCCAGGACTTTGCAGATGCTATTCTTTAATGCAAAGTTAAATGAATAAAGCTTTTTATACTATACTCATAAGCCACTACTAAAGAACTTCCTGGAACACTTGCCCCTTTCTGCCTATTCTGTGCCTTACTTCAGTCCATGCTGGGGGTTTCTCCCCCCATTATATTACTTGGGTGTAAAATCTCACAAGTGTGCACTGGCAGAGTTTTTGTGAGCCCTGTATTTCCTCAGTTGTGGTATAAACATGAAGGATGGTAGATTGTTGATTATCAGATTAAATGAAATTCTGCCTGCTGTTGGGGAAGCCCTTTCTCATGCAAGGGTTGACAGTTCACCGCCTCTTTTCTCGGTCTCCCGCCCAGAGCTCCATCGGCATCTCAATCTGCATTTCCACTCTGCAGCTTGCAAACTCCTCAACACTATAATGCTGATACATATTCACTTCTGATAGTAACAGTGATCCGTATTCACTTCTGATACCATGAAAATCTTCACTCAGAAAGGATACCATAAATATCCCTACCTTCTCCAGGTTTTGTTTGTTTGTTTTTCTAGGCATAAATATTATTTTTTTGTGCAAGCCACAGTGGCTAAAATCTTCAGTCACAATTCCTGGTACGTCACTGCTTGTGTTCATCCCTAGGTCTCTCCTGATCTGGTGGCTTTTTGATGTTTCAATTGCCAGTTCCTAAGGAGTTCTCTCATTTATGATTAATTTCAGTTTACCCCTTATCATCGCATCCTTTCCCACACATTTGCTCCTTTTTATCACATCTTCCTGATCGTGACAATCCATTTATATCCCTAAGGAGGGGGAAAAAAAAAATCCCCTTCCTTTCTCTTATATTATTTCAAATGCTTTTTTCAGTATACAGAACTGATTCTCCTGGTCAATGAAATCACTGCCTCTTAGATATGAGATTTATAAAAGCTGTTTTAGAGACACAACCATGCTCTGGCTCAGATGCAGCAGTATTTTTCTGTTTCGGCTGCCTGGGTTTTGGGGCCGTATGGTTTGTTATTATTTATAGTTCCTATTTTTAATTTCTTTGTTGTGTTTTGTTTTGGTTGTTAAAAAGTCTCGAGGTTGCTAAGCCACATTCTCTGCTGGTGTAAACTGTATTTTCATTTAGGTCAGAGAACTCTGTTGATTTATGCAATATCTGGTCTAATTTCTGTCTTTAGCAGACTAAGTGTTCTTGCAGTATGAACGTGAGTTTTGCTCTGGCTGTGAAATTTACAGACACCTAAAATTAGCTTGGAAACTGTTTATGGTTGGTGCCACATTCTAAGTAATTGTGCTATACACTTTAATTTATCAAGGGTCTGCTACAGTTAACATCTAAAATAGGAAAATCATTGTAAGCCATGGGTAATTGTGCTGATCTAAGCTACATAAATATTATTTTTTGGTGCAATTATTTTTCATGCATTATTTTTTGATGGAATGTGAGGGATAATTAGCATGAGTTACTGAATTATATGACTTTACTGTATCCATATTCCTAAGTATCAAGCTAAGCATTTGACAGTTGAATTGAGAGAAAAAGTGTGTCTTTGCTGAAATAAGTTTCCTTTAATCCTGTCTGATTCTGAGGAGGAAATATGCTAAATCATAGGAAGTTTTTGTTGGGTTTTTTTTTTTTTTTTTTTGTTTTTTTGTGGAATTGGTTTTATTTTTTTTTTTTTTATTTTTTTTTATTTTTTTTTTTTTTATTTTATTTTATTTTATTTCATTTCATTTCATTTCATTTGTTATTTTACTTATTGTCTCTGTTTAGTAGTTTAGGAAACAAAGGAAACAGTTCTCCAATGAGACAAAGGTGGCACCTTACACTTAGTTTGAATGTTTGGCATTTACTCCCAAATACTACCTAATCTGGGGTTCTATTCAACAAATTCTCTTGTAAAAGGGCACAAAGCATAAGTGAGGCTAAGGATTAATAAAAAGATGCTTCTGATATTGCTTCATAACCAGATGCACATCATTTTGTCTGAGGTGAGTTTTTCTGGGTAGCATTTTATTAAAAGGTGCTGATATCACTTTCTCATCATTTGTTTTCATTTTGTTTCTTAAAAAAAATATCCTTTGCTTTTATGATTTCTTTACTTTTATTCTGTGAAGTGCAGGAGATAGAAAAGGTGAAGTTTCCAGGTACAGGCCCTGTTATAAAGTAGGAAAGAAAAAATAAAATTTGAAAGACATTCTTTCTTTAATACAGTAGATATCTTCCAGTTAAAATATCATTATTTTTCATAGAATCAGAGAATGGTCTGGGTTGAAAAATCATCTCATTCCACCCCCTGCTGTGGGCAGGGACACCTTCCACCATCCCAGGCTGCTCCAAGCCCCAGTGTCCAACCTGGCCTTGGGCACTGCCAGGGATCCAGGGGCAGCCACAGCTGCTCTGGGCACCCTGTGCCAGGGCCTGCCCACCCTGCCAGGGAAGGATTTCTTTCTTCTATTTGATCTTAACCTTCTCTCTGTCAGTTTGAAATCACTCCCCCTTGTCCTGTCCACACATGCTCTTGTAAATTGTCTCTCTCCATTCTTACATTCATTTTTACCACTACACAGCATTTGTTGAAATCTTTAAAACAGTAATGAAATATTGCCAGAAAAGATGTCCTTTCTGGATGTTTTGACCTGTACATGAGGAGAAAATTCTGTTTCAGGTAGGTAATTTTCCTAGTCTTCTGTTGAATCAGTAACAATTATGTGTCCCCAACATTGCTCTATAAACCAAAGGTTGTTGCATTACCTTATTTTAGAGAAACACTTTTTTTTTTTTAAAGATAATTTTTTTTTTTTCCGATACTGCATATATAGGAATTTTATGGAACTTTTGCTCCATTGGCAGTGTGGTGTTGGCATCAACACTAAACCATACTGCAGGATACAGCGGGTTAGAGGCTTCTGATTCCCATGTTACCAGCAAGGAGACATCTGGTTCATGATTTTTAGCATAGCATTCCTCTTGGTGCAGCAACAGCATCCTAAATCAGGCATGACAAAAGCTTACACTTGGAGACCAAAAAACCCATTTGCAGTATCACTAATATCTAATTGTGCGTTAAAACCCAACTGGATTGCATTCGCAAAATGATAAATGCATTTAAATCAGCACAAGTCTGAAAAGAAATGTCCAACTTGGGGAAATTATGATTTTATTCTCTGGGGGGTTGCTACCCTAGCCATTGAGGTAATGTCTATCGTGGCCTGTATATCAGGAAACCAGACTCTACTTCAGGAACTTATGCTGTGTGAAATGAAGATTAAAACAAGGCATTGCTTTCTATCACAGGGTTTGATATGGCATCCTTTGCCACAGCTCCATGGGTCTTGGTGGTCTAAACAATCTCTCTCCAACAGTCTGATCCTGTTCCTGTGAATATATTCTCAAAATATTCCCACAGAGGCTCTGAGATAAAGTGACTCTGGAAAGATAAGTTTCTTAATACATCGTCCAGTGGTTCCAACTTTAATTTCCTGAATAGATATCTTTCACATGAAGTGTGAAGCTGCACAGGGCTGCTGCTGGAATTTTTTTTTTTCTGAGTGCTTTATGAATGATGACTATTACCCCACCAAGGAGCCTCACTGTTTAGATGACCAGCTGAGACACAAGGAAAGGGAGGAAAAAGCCACATCTAGACCTTTCAGATGCACCACAAATGTAAACAAACCCCTCTCCAGTGTAAAATGCAGCGTGATGAAAACTCACCATGACCCTCAACATGATACACCTCATAAACATAAATGACAAAGTCTATCAAGTTAACTGAATACTATAAATTATTGTTATGGGTGCATTTATTGCACACAATTAAACTGTTCTTTATGCTGTAAAGGACTCTTGCAGGTTTGCCATGAGGGCTAATTAATTTAAAGCTCACTTTGCAGATTCGTGTTGTGTTTCTTACCAGTGCGCAGAGCAAACAAGACTTGCAGAAACAGGAATTGCAACAAATCTTGCTTTCCATTGCTCCAGGGACCAATTTTTCTCGTATTATAAAGGCTGTTTAAAAGTGGCAGCTCTTATCATGTACACAGCCAAGTATAGAGGGGAAAACCTTACCAAAAAAAAAAAAAAAAAAAGCAGTTTGCCTTCAGTCAAGTTTGTTATTTCAATATCCAGTAAATGTCAATTTTGTCCAGATATAGCCAGGTTGGATGGGGGTTGGAGAAACCTGGTGTAGTTGGAGATATCCCTGACCATTGGAGTTGGATTGGAGGAGTTGGATTAGATGACCTTGGAAGGTTCTTTCCATCCAAATCCCTCTATTAGTCTATCACTGGAGGTGTTTAAGGACACTTGATTGGAAGAAGGTTGGAGAAATCTCGTCTAGTTGAAGATGTCCACCTGTGGCATGGATGCTGGACTAGATGACAAATCCAAATCCAGATCTAAACCATTCCATGATTTGACGAAGGGTGGGAGATTCCTCATCCCTGGAAACGCTCAAGGTCAAGTTAGACAGGCCTTTGAGCAACCTGTTTTAGTTGAAGTAGTCCCTGACCGTGGCAAAAATTTGAACTGGATAACCCTCAAGGCTCCCTTCCAACTCAAACCATGTCAAGATTCTGTGATTTTCTACCCAGCAGGAGCACATTCCACATCCCCAAATGCTTCTTCTCGATCATTGACCAATGGTGGTGAAGGCAGAGCATGGAGGGATGGGATGAGATGGGCAGGATCCCCCTTTTCCACATGACTGGATATTCTCCAGCACTTTAGGTTAGTCTCAGCAGGTCCTGGGGACACAGGGACTGCAGCTGCCAGCTGCAGGTCCCAGCTCCCACTGTGTCCTCAGGTGGATCTCTTCTTTTATGTCCTCTCAGGCAGTGGATGGAGATCCCAAACATTTCTTCCATCCAAAGGATCTCTGTAACCTACACAAGAGCAAAGCTCTGCTCAAAGGCCAAGCATTGGAGCAGAGCCAGCTGCTGGCAGCCAGGAGTCAGGAGGAGAAGGATTGGTGGAGAAAAGCCTTGCTGAAATCATTGTGGCAAAGACAGCAGGAAGCCAAGCCCACCCTGGCCATTCCAACATCCTGCTATTATCAGCACTTGTGCCTGAGGCCAGACTGCCTGTCAGATCAGAGCTAAGGGCAGGCAAATGAATCCATGGAGGAGGAGAAGGGAGAGAAAGAGGAGGAGATTTGATAGAGAAGATCCTTGCTGGAATCCTAGAGGTAAAGATGGGGAAGCCAAGCCCACCCATTTTCAGGAACCCTTGAACTCTTTGCAGTATTATCAGTATCAAACTCTGAGGCCACCCTTTTTAAAGAGATGACCCCCAAGGTGTTGTGGTGGCCAAGATCAAGGCCAAGATAGGCAAAATCACTGAAACAGTGGGCTGGGAACTCCTGGCTGGTGCTGGAACCAGCTCTGACTGTATGGACCTCTAAAGGCAACCTGCTTGAGGAGCCTGTTAATTAGAATCTCTGATTTGATGAGTTAGGGGACATTCTGAAGACCTTCTTAGTGCTCCCTCAGCTGGAGAGGCCCTGGCTGGAATGAGATTAATAAAGCCAGGAGGAGGGGGCCATGCTCAGTGGGGCCAGTGCCAGCAGGAGCAGCAGTGGCCATAAAATAAAGGCCAGCAAGTTGCAGGCCAGCAGGAGGAAGAACTTGTGTCCATGGAGGGGCAGAGGCCTGGAACAGCTGCCCAGGGAGGGCCTGGAGTGTCCCTGTCTGGAGACATCCCAGCCCCAGCTGGACACGTTCCTGTGCCACTGACCAGGGCACCCTGCCTGGGCAGGGGGATGGACCAGATCATCTCCAGACATCCCTTCCAATCCCAAATATTCTGTGGTTCTGTGATTCATTCAGTCATGGAGTGGTTTAGCTTGGAAAAGACCTCTAAGATCATCAAAACCAACAATTACCCCAGCACTGCTGAACATTCCGCTAAAACATGTCCCTAGGTGCCACAGTCACACAGATTTTAAATGTGTCCAAGGCCACCACTGCCTTGGACAGCCTATTCCAGCAATTATAATAAAGTCTTTAAAGTTTGTTGAATATAAATTGTATTTCATCATAGTTAAAAACACATTATCTTTTATCCTCCTTCCCCAGCATCACCACAAATAACAATTTTTACATGTCCTACCACCATCCAGAAGGAAGTGGCTGCTTGGAGGATGTTGATTAAGGCAAGAACATCTAAACAATGAACAGTTATTGCACTGAAATTTCTACAGTCCATGATCAAATCATCTCCTATTTGTTTTTTTTCCCCAGTTTTCCAGAGTGGGAGATCCTGCATAGAATGCTTTTGGGAAAGGGCTTATCTTTTTTTTTTTGAGTTGACATCATAGTTGTCATCATCACCAAGTGTTGTGGAATACCAGCAATGGAGAGCATAATTTAAACTAAAAATAAATGCTTAGGCTCAATATAAGGAGAATATTTCATACCATGTGGTTGGAGAGGCCCTGGCACAGAGCAGCTGTGGCTGCCCCTGGATCCCTGGCAGTGCCCAAGGCCAGGTTGGACATTGGGGCTTGGAGCAGCCTGGGACAGTGGGAGGTGTCCCTGCCATGGCATGGGGTGGAGCTGGATGGGATTTAAGGTCTCTTCCAACCCAAACCTTTCTGTCATTCTCTGATCCTACACTCTGAACAGGCTGCCCATCAGAGCAGGAATGTGTACATCCTTTTTAGGACACATTCGGCGTTTACGAGGGATGAGAAACTAGCCATTTAAAAAAATTATAGCTGCATGCCACTGCCTTAGTGCTTTTACACAGTAGACAAAGTAAATTGAAATTTCTTTCAGCGTTCCTACCAGCAAAATGACTCCTCATATTTTACTACAGTTACCAGCAGACGTATTGGCTAACCTATTCTTTATTAAAATGTTCATTTTCCTTGTACTGCAGTGCTCCTGGCCTTGGCATATTTCTCGTGAGCTGCTGCTGGAACATTCTCTGTGCTTGGCAGAAGTCAAGAATTTATGAAGTGCCTCAAAGCAGCACTGAAGCAAACAGCAAAAGCTGTTATCCTTAGTGCACCTTTGCAAGGCTAGCTGTTAAAATGTGCGTTTGACCTGAAATCCGTATTTATGCTACGATGTTATTTTGGTTTTTCACAGAGAAGGGAGAGGTAGAGGAAAGGGGAAGGGAAAGGGAAAGGGAAAGGGGAAGGGAAAGGGAAAAGGGGAAGGAGAAGGGAAAGGGAAA
>VZRH01002682.1:0-15903 GCA_013397555.1 Urocynchramus pylzowi | reverse complement strand
TTTGGTAAGGAGCTAATTTTTTGCTCTGAGCCTACATATATATATATATATATATATATATATATTTATAAATATACCACAGTTTTTGTACCAAATAAGTAAAATATTACCAAAATAACAAACTGCTGCTCTGCAAAACAGCGACACATTGGAAAGCAAAAATTCTGACCAGCTGAAATGTGATGGATTCAAGAGAACTGGAATAAGAAAAGGCGTTTCCTGGGCTTGTCTGTGACAGCAGAGACATGTATGGCAACAAGAATAATCATCAAAAACTTGCTTTAATGTTCCAAATTGTTTTAGAAATGGAGGCTTTAAAGCAGGATGTTAACACAAAGGGCCTCTGACTTGGAAAAATCTTTCGTTTCAGCCTGATTGCTTGGATTTAATGACTGATAAAACAACATTTTCACCCTCTATTCAAGTTTTCAGAGTTAGAAAGAGAGAATGAGGCGTGGGTTTCTCTTGCTTTTATGATGTGCTCATAATTTTATAGTTTTATTCTTGGGAATCAAATCTGCCAAGCTCTGGTTTTTAAATGCCTGCTTTTAACATAGATAAGTGAGAGAAAACAAACAAAAAAAATCCAAAAAAACAAATTTTTGAGCCAAAGTTGGCTTCTCAGGTGCCTGAAGGTCCAGGTTTTGATCCTTCCCACAGAGAGAGAGCCCAAAGTGGTGATGTCTTTCTAGGAGTTTCAAGCTTTATTCTGTGATCAAATCACTGTAAAATTAACTACAAGTTACTGCTGCTGTTCAATGGGAAGTGACTGTAAAAACCATATATATCCATTTTACACATGAGAATGTGGGTTTTTTTCCTTCCACGGAAAACAGATTTTTTTTAGTAATATTAAACAATTTAACTAGACTTATAATGCATTTCTGTTGTGTCCAGATGAACAGAGATCCTCACCCTCTAGAGACATCAAGATGCCATGGTGATATGCAGAAGACTCAAAACCAAACAAATAAAAAAACCTTCAACTTTCTGTGATAGACCCAAGCTGACCAGGGCCTCTTCTAGAATTAAATAGAAATAGTCATTGTTCTTGAACACGGAATTTACAGAGATTGTGAAGATTTGCCAAAAACCTCCCCCAATGAATCTTAACCTTCTTCCTTGTGGCAATCTATTGGTTTAAACTTCACAGAATTTATCTTCAAGTAAATAAATTAATGACTGATGACCACATCATCACTCTAAAGTGAACTGTAATGTGAAAAATAATCAGTTATTGATAAAGTACAGACTTTAAAAAAAAAAAAAAAGAATTATTGAAAAATGATTTGGCAATTTTCTTCCACTGTCTTCTGCCAACCCATCTGAGGTAAAAAAGATAAAAATAAAAAAAAAAAAAAATTATTAAAAAATGATTTGGAAATTTTCTTCCCCTGTCTTCTGCCAACCCATCTGAGGTAAAAAAGATAAAAATAAAAAAAAAAAAAAATTATTAAAAAATGATTTGGAAATTTTCTTCCCCTGTCTTCTGCCAACCCATCTGAGGTAAAAAAGATAAAAATAAAAAAAAAAAAAAATTATTAAAAAATGATTTGGAAATTTTCTTCCCCTGTCTTCTGCCAACCCATCTGAGGTAAAAAAGATAAAAATAAAAAAAAAAAAAAATTATTAAAAAATGATTTGGAAATTTTCTTCCCCTGTCTTCTGCCAACCCATCTGAGGTAAAAAAGATAAAAATAAAAAAAAAAACAATTTTGAAGTGTAAATGAGAGGCTCAGCCCATCAGAAGCTGAAAATGAGGGGGAAAAAATGCTTCAAGCAAATTAAATTTTAACTTGGATGAGAATTCCCTCAACTCAGTGTTGCTACAGGAAAACATAGACATAAACTGTGGGCCAAACCTCCATTAGGTGATGGGTGCTTTTAATGTGTGGAATTACATTAAAAATATCCCACCTTCTTTTTTTTTAAATTTTAAAACATTTTTTAATTTTATTTTATTTTTAATCCCTTGGCTCTTTTTGGTCCTGGGTTTTTATAACTGCTGAATGTTTCATGAATGAAATATATTTTTTCATCTCATACTCTGAATAAGCAGTTATACATCTGCCATGTGTTTGACAAGTATTGAAGATCTTTGCTCCTAAATGTTACACTTCACTGAAGTAAGGAGTACATGCAGATCCTTTACTGTGGGTTCATGTAATTTTAATTTTTTTCTTTAATTACTTTGGAAACTCAACAATTCTGTATGAGTACTTCAAAATGAAAAAATGCTTTTATGTTTTTTATCACAAAGACTTATGCAACTTGAGAGATCAAATGAGTCATAATCTGGAATTCACTGAAGGCTTTTCTTTTCTTTCTTCTTTTGCCATAACAAGAAATGGAGATTTGTGTCTGTTTAGCTAATGAAAAATACATTTGAAAAGAGTAAATATTCATTGGAGCAATGTGATTAAATGCATATAATAATTTAAAACAAGTCATGCAGATTGAGGTCTAGCATTACAAAGTAATGCTTCCCAGCTTGCTAAAAAAACTTCTTTTAAAGTTAATTCTTGTCTATCTTTTCAGTATAAGCCTCCATTTTTTTTGATCAGTGTAACTCATGTAACCTTACAGACACACTGCTTCTTATGCAGAACTTCATATTCAGTGAATTTTTATATCATTTATTCACTGCTATTTAGTTATTAAATTTCCTGTTTCATCTTGTTTTTATTAGAAACACCCAGTTTTTGGTGTTTTGCTTGACAGGCAGCCCAGACACACATGGGAGATGTTTCAAAGACCACTTTTGTATTTTCTACCCATTTCAGTACTGAGACAAAGTGGCTCCTCAGTAGTTTGGTTTAACAAAAGGGGTGCCTACCATGAGGTTTGAGGGATTTTTTTAGAGAAAGATACATCCATTGCACTCCAGAACAATTTCAAGTCTGTAGATGGGTTTGGCAGTTGTTGTTGGGGGACCCATGTGGGCTTAATTTCCCTAAAGCCTTTCCTGGATCAGCCACTGGAGTGGAACCACCACAATATACAGTGTGCCAATGCAGTAAAAAATAATAATAAATATCATATAATATTTAAAGCCACAAAATAATGTAATATCACCTTATTAAAAGACTCTCCTATTGCATTTTTTTGTGAATTCAGAAGAGTTAAATGGCACTTGTGAGGTCTCAGCCTCAAAGCCCAGGCTAAGAACACTCTAATTCTGGTGTTCCAGACCCAAGGGAGAATGCGCATCCCTATGAAGTTTCTCTGTCCCTTTCCAGCTCTATCAGTTAATCTAAAAAAAAAAAAAAAAAAAAAAAAAAAAGGAAAAAATCCTAATTACTTTGTCTTATTCTATTATTTTAGGCCCTTGTGTCTACAGTGGTGCAGCTGGTTGTACACAGCACTCTGATTTATAGAATCACAAACAACATTTCATGGCCCTTTTTTTCAGTTTCCAACCATTTTATGAAGTAACCAAGTGCTGTTACATCCACTATAAACAATGTTGCCAGTGAAACAGGTGCTCTAGGAGACCAGGTAAAATACGGTTTCCCATGAAGAAAAAGTGTTTTAAAAATATCTATTTGTTGTCTAAAAGAGTAGAAGTATTTCACACAAACCCAACTGTCCTGCCATCACATGAGTGCAAGAGTGTGGTGGAGAGAAAAAAAAAAAATAAAATATCTGCATCAGAGTCAGACAAAGGAAGTACAAAATAGATTTTAAAAATTTTTCTTACCCTTCTGAATTGTAACATTGTCCACTAAATATCCTGCAAATTTTGTATGGTCACCAGAGTTTTGGGTTTGGTAGTGGTCCCAGCTTTAAGCAAGACAGTCAAGCTACTGGAAATTGGTGGTTTTGTTTTGGTTGGTTGGTTTTTTTAGTTGTTGCTTCTTTGTTTGTGGGTTTTTGTGGGGTTTTTTTTGTGTTGTTGCTTTCTGTTTTGTTGGGTTTTTTGTTTGGTGGGGGTTTTTTCCCCCTCATTATTAATTCTGTGCTTTCTCATTTGTTTGTCTAGGCCATATTTTCCCATTTAAATTGCAGCTCTTTGTATTTGTACTTTCATCAAGCCAACACAGAGAAGCTCTTGTTGAACAGGTGTGCAACTGTTTTACTGGTTTATTTATCAAATAAAACACAGCTTACACTGTGGTGGGGATTTTGCCCTGTAACTTGAATAATATTCAGTGGTACAATGAACTGTTGTATCACTGCATCTGTTGCAGAATGTGAGAATTTGGGATTCATTCATCAGTGATTTGGTAATAGCAAAATACAATTAAAATAAGCCCTATGCAATTGTTAGGTGAAAACAAGTAAAAGGCCTCATCTTTCTACATTCATTCTTTAGTAGGTATCAAAAATAGCTGGACACCTAGGTCAAACTGCTAAGAAATCATTTGCTTCTTCACATTGAAATTTTAAGATGTTCTGATGTTTGAAAAACACGTTGGAATAAAATTAACTTACCCGCTGCCACCAAGCAACCAGCAATCAGCCCACTTAAACCTTCTCGTATTGCTGCTACACCCAACCTTGTTTTCCAGCTGCTGCTCCTAAAAGGAGATCATAAGGAGAGATTTTTCTGAAGGACAAGTTTGCCGATCACCAACTTTCTTCAAGCCCATGGAATGATGAGTGCTCACTCCTTTTTTCCCCCATTTGCAGAGGACGAGAGGCCGTGACCATGACCTTGGGCCACAAAAAATTCGCACAACAAGTGCAGCAGCACCAAAAAGAGTATCATAGATAACTTCATACCTACAGACAGTGATTCATGTGCTACTTTGGCACCAGGGAATTTAAGAGCATAATAAGGTGCCTGTTTTTACTTTTAAAAGACAATGACATGCAGGAAATGATTGATTACAATGGGGAGAATTGCATAATACAATGTCCTTCTGACTAGATAAGTGTATTAAGAATGTGAGAAAGAGCAGTGGGTGATATGTAGCAAAATAAATGTGAGTTCACAGCACAGGAACAGCAGAAAGCAAGCAAAAGCCTCTCCTGTTTTCTGAACATGAACACTGAGAGAGTTTCAGGTAAGAAATGGCAGGGTGAATAGAGCTGTCCTGCACAGAACTGGTTGTAAATCTACCTAAATAGCATCACAATTATCTGCACTTTGCATTAGAGTGTGAAACCCTCCTCCCAAAATCAAAGGCTAGATACTTACTCCAAAATGGGACGTAATGTAAGGCACTGTAGGAATGCTGGGTGAATAATGACAAAAAAAGGAAGCTTAAAAGCAACCAGAGAGCGCTGGCTGTTGAGGTGATAGCTAGCAATTCCAACAGCAGGGTTTCACAACGTTTCAGTGGGAATTATGGCAAAGATCACTTTTTTTTTCCTTCTTCCAGTGTTGGCAGCCATTCCAAGTGCTATGCAGGAAAAAATGTAAGGATATTTGACTTGAAATGGAGCAACTTCTCAATGTACTTGTAGTAATTTATGTCTGAGGGTTGAAGGCAGGAAAAGTAGCCAATACCAGTAAAATGTTGGTGTAGAATTCATCCCTTTTTCCTGCTCTTTGTAACAAAAAATGGAATTTTTTTGGCAATATTTGAATCTGGTGTGCACTGGTGTCCTTGTCTGGCTGAGATAGAGTTAATTTTCTTCCTGGTAGCTGCTACAGTGTTTTGTTTTGGATTTAGGATGGAAAAACTCATCAACTTTGATTCATACTCCTCAGTGAACTCTAAGAAGGAATAAAAGTAAAGGGAAAATATGGGAATTATGCAAGGAGAGCTATGCATACAAAGAGAAGTGACAAACAGGATGACCACTTTTTTTCCCACACAGAAGGTAACAGGTCTATGTCAAGTAGAGAGATATTTTTTAACCTGCATGAAAGAGATAGGTGAACTCAGTGGTAAATTAGGTTACCTGGTGATAATGAGCAAAAGTGAAAAGGACAATAAACCAAGAAGAGTGCAAGCAACACTCTCTAGATCAGATTGTGGCTTGGGCAGGATAAGGACAAGCTGAATTTTGATGAGGCAGGTTTTGGTAGAGTGCAAGAAGCCACGCTGGAAAACTTCTAAAACACTTCTGAATTCCAACTTCATTAGTAACTGAGAGATACAAATCCAGACAGCCATTCCTAGCAACACCTTTAATAAGACATGAAAAGGAGACAAGACAGTACCACATATATGGAGATTTATATTATCTGTCTGTCCTTTTCGATTACTCATGCACATTCTCAGGCTGAAGGGGGCAGCTTTCATTGGCACCATAAATTACCAACTTACAAGTGTCCTGGAATTTGTACACCATGAGCAGCCCTGCACCCCTGGAGAAGTTTCTTTTCATTTCATTGGAACTCCTTGTGGGTCTTTTGCTGAAGACCTGGCTGCCTTCAACATCTGTGTACAACCCCATTGCTATGATCATTTTATTTAAGGCCATTATTTTCTATCAGAATTACTAGTAGACCTCTAATATCTATGCCTCAGCTGAGAAACAGAGTGTGAGATAAAGAGCAGAAAGATTTTTTTATGTGCTCATTTATGCATTTATTTATTTAGAAAGGTGTTTAATTATTTAGATATTTTAGAACATATTTGGCTCAGGAAAAAATT
This sequence comes from Urocynchramus pylzowi, assembly GCA_013397555.1. Classification (NCBI taxonomy): domain Eukaryota; kingdom Metazoa; phylum Chordata; class Aves; order Passeriformes; family Fringillidae; genus Urocynchramus; species Urocynchramus pylzowi. Next base: position 9,352 of record VZRH01002682.1, on the reverse strand, counting down.
TACTTCCAAATTGCCTACAAGTAAATCAAATATTGAACAACCAGGAAGATCAGCTACAGTTTAAATAATAAGAACTTGAATTTTTTAATAATTTGTTCCTTTGCAGAAGTCTTTGTAAAAATTTGCTGTAGTCTGGGACTGACAGACAATTCAGAAGCAATTCTTTGTATAAAAACATAAGAATGCTTGGAAGAGCTCTCATTGTATTTTCATCAGGTTTCTTGCTCTCCCACCCTTTTTTCTTTCCAATACCACCCCAAAATCTTAGTCCTTATTTTTCTGGAGGTTTTCTGAGGCTGGAAAAAAGAAAGAGAAAAAAAAGCAACTTAAAGCTCATATTTAGTTTCCCATTGGAAACATTAAATTTTCTCTTTTCTGCCCAAGAAGAGACTGAAATTTTAGAAGCACATTTGGTTCATGATACCAGCTTTGACATAGGAAAAGACATCAGAATATGAGTGTGATCCTCAGTGGCAATGGCATCAAGTCATGAAATGGGAAAAACAACTTTTTTACTCTTTCTGCTGTGCTGATCTTTTGACAACAAAGTTTATGTAGAATTTTAGAAAAGGCAGGGAAGAGTTAGCAATCAGACTCTCTTTTAAGGATGGTAAATCATGCAATAATTTTCATGTGTGAGGAAAAGACAGAAATGATGTTTACAGTTTAACCAATTGTGAATAATTTACTTGTGTGTGTCTGCGTGTGTTTTTTCCCTCTCTGCTTCATTATGCATAATTTTGGGTTGAATACATGACCCTTTTTCCCTGCTTTGGTAAGGAAAGATGAAAATCAAGCTGGATTTAACATCAAAATAGATGCTTTGGCAAAAGCAACTAAGAATATAAGGGAAGAATATGTATTTTTAATTAAAAAAAAAAACATTAATGGAGTGGAATCAATTGCTTACATGAGAAAATTTGATCATTTATAAGGTGATAAAATTAGAGAGAAAATGTGGGCTGTATGTTTGGGGAAAACATCAGTTTAGATGGAATCATTTTTATTTTTACCCAAAATTTAACTGTTTGTGTTGAAGTTATTGTAGTTTATTATTCCCTTATCAACAGATAAACAATACTGAAAAAAGTAGTGCCAGTTTTTTCCTAAATGTCCAGGTTGTGTATTCTGTCATTCTTCTTACTAGTTGTACATAGGCTTTCCACCACTGTCCATAAAAACACAAGAAAAGGAGCTGAAATCATAATTTCTGCATTTTCAGAGCTGTAATATTTTACTCCTTCTATTTTACTCCATCCAGGGTGTGTGTGTTCCCTCTTTGCCTCCCTTTCTAAGCAGCGCTGGCCCCTGGCTCTGTGTTACTGAATTTACAGCATTTCCAACAACCTCTGGACTCTGAGATACTCTTTTCTTATCTCTCTGTTGGTTCTCCACTCCTCCAAAAAAGATTTTTCTTCCTGAATTTTTCTTCCTGAATTTTCCACCTTGAACTTCCTTCCTTCCTCAACCTGCTGCCCATTAAGGAGGGGAAATTGGAGCTCACAGAGACTTGTTCCTTCGAAGAGGGCGAATTTGAGGATGGAACCATCCTAGGATGTTGTTAATGGTTTTTTCTGGGTATTTTTTCTTCATTTTCAATAAATACAATGTTTCTAAAACTTGCAGAGTTCTTCTATCAAGAGGCTCAATGAAACATTTTTGTTCATATTTTAAAAGTAATGCCAAAAAAGCAGGAGGGAAACCGGTAAAAACAAATCAGAAATGAAGGCCTGATGCAATTTACATGTTGATAAATCTGTTTCCCACACTTTTAACTCTGAAGGTTTAGTATTTTCTTTGAAGCCTGGGGAACAGCTCATATGGGACTGGACAACCTCTTATACCTGTTCCTGTACATCTCTGGGAAGAAAAAAAAAGGATTGCCACCTGGATTTCTGGAATGCTTTTATTATGTTCATTGCTTCGCTTTAAAAACTTCCGTAGAAATCAGGGCATTTAATAGTGTGATATTACACACTACATGTCCTCTGACAGGTTAAATGATATTTGCATTGTCAAACCTGTGAAAAACGTGCATCTCAATTCACAGTACAAGAAAATTGTTGGCAGCTCTTTAAATTCATTGGGCAGTGCTGTCCACCTGAACAGTCAGCAGATGAAAACAAGCAGAAGCACAGATAAGAAACACCAAATTATTTACAGTTTTTACCATAAATGATTGGATTTTAATTTTTTTTTTACAGTAACATTTTTGTAAAATAGTCTGCCACCCACTTTATAAGATTTTAGTGATTTTTTGAGGCGTTTTTCTGTTGTACCAATGAATGTTCTAAAATGAATGTTTTTGTTTTTAAAGAATATAGTTTTTTTAGATAGGATGCTGAAAATAAGTTTGTGACCGTATACAGTGTAAAAGTTTGACAATGAGATTAGGCTTTTATCTCACTGTTCTGGCTAATTTGGAGTTTAAATTCAAACATTTTACAGGATATATCTCTTAACAACCAAATGTTCTGGAATATAACTCTGAACAGATGTGGTTTTGTCACCCTAAATGATCAAAAAGTCACCAATCTTCAAGGACTTGCATGGGTTTTTTTAGGTCTCTGGTGTTTTCTTTCACCCCCAAGTCCCTTCATTTCTCCCCTGGGTCCATCTCCAACTTTAGTTTTATTCCATCACAGACCTCACTGTCTTTCTTGCCTGTGGTTCAACTTTTCTGCTTCCTAGGATATATCCAGAGACTCTCTCACATGACTTGTTTTTTGCTAATTTCAATTCAGGAAAGCATTTCCAGAGGATTCCTTACAATCAGTCTTTCGATGGCAATAAAAGATGCATGGCTGCAGTGATTGTGAGGGATTAAAGCACAGTCAGCTAAGACCAGAAAAAAATTAAACTGCTAAACACTACTGAGGCCTTGCTGAGTATTTACCAGCTATTTTTTTTAAAATTTATTTCATTTTCCCAAGCTTCTGTTTCTGAACTGACGGAATACATGTGAATAGTGAGATCCTCAGAAAATGAAAATTTCTTTGAGACACAAAATTTTTTTTCTAATCACACATAACAGACTGAAACCAAGGGATTTCAACTGCAGCACAAAGCAGAGTGAGAGCCACCCGGATTATTTGCAGATGAAGAAATAGTGTGTGTGATATTACCATGGTAGATAGAAAGCTAGAAAAATTTCCAGCTTAAACAGGTACAATTAATAAGCTTATAAACCACTGGTAAAAAGACCTAAGATAGAGCTGCTGAATTATTTAAATAACAAGCTTTGTACCTAATTACATGCCATAATCTAAGTATTTATTAAAAAATCCCACCAAATGGCCAATACTCTGAAGTTTGGAAAAATAGGCTACTTTTAAATCTTGGATCCTGGAATAATTCTCCGCAATGTATAAACTTCTTTTTGGAGATAGGGTCAAGCGAAAAATCACTATTTCCAGCTTATTTATAGCTACAAAAAGGCTACCTCAAAGTAATCACCTTGAAATGTTCAGTTTGAAAGTGTCTTTTCATCAAAAACTAAATTTTTGAAACATGTTTGAGAAATCTTTATTTGTAAAACCAAACAAAACCAGCACATACTGAAACTGTGAAAAAGTTTTTACAACTGTTGGGAACCTGATTTTTGTTTCTTTTTTTATTTTTTTTTTTTTTTTTTTAAAAAAAAAGATGTTTTGTGACATATCTTGCATCACAAATTCCATTTTAGGGAAGAATTTTTATAGAGATACAGGAAGCCAGAGCACGTCCAGATTCTAAGTCCAGGTTCCCTTATTGAACATTTTAGTTTTAGATTGAAGAGAAGATTATTGAAATTCTGGCGTTTTCTACTGAGGTGGATTTTTTGCTTAAGTCCAACTTTTCCTGAAAGTCATGTAAAGCTGGCTTTTAACAAATAGATAGTTGTCTGTCATTGTTGATGATATGCTAAATGTAAGATTTCTTAAGAAGCATAATCATAAACAATCCAAGGCCCTGTGGATGAGACTTCTGCTTAATATATGCCTATTAAATGATGCAAAAATAAATTATTAACTATGCAGGGGGGAAGGTGTTTCGCCAGGGAAGTGCCTGGGGAGTCCAACCAGTCACAGGTGTGTTTGTGGCAGTGAAAATTACTGTGAACTGCAGTAACACCCAGGCTGGAGAATTTTTTCTCCTTACAGAGGTCCTTAAGCCTTATTTGTCTACCCATTAACTGTGCAGAAACACACTAATTCCACACAGGCTGCCTCTTTCCCCACATAAAAATAAATGGACTTGGTGAGACACCAAGATTACTCGCTCCAGGTCGTGCTGTGCCTTTAATGTTTCCACGTGACCTGTAGCCACAAACCTTCTGTTTTTCCACAGCCTGTGGGTTTATGCCACTAATGTAGAACAGAGAAGATTTAGAGGATAAAAGTTAATGAGTTGCAGTTTCTTCAGTTTCTTTCATACAGATTGTTGGCTTTGGGAAGTGGATTTATAGCAAAGGATGTACGAGTAGTGAAAACACCTGTACAATCCCTGCATCCCCTCCCTCTCTGCTTCCAGCACCAAGTAAGGGCACAGAAAGATGCCTGTGTCTCCTGGTGTTGTCCTTTAGACAGGTAAACTATTAAAGAGATATAACTCATTTCTGTCTGAATGAATTTTGTAATAGTCCCCTGAAACAAGAGCAATCCTAATGGGATTGCGTAAATAAGGTCACTGCAGGCGGGCTAACACATATGCAGGGTATAACTGGCATTAAAAATATGTAAAGTGGTGTGGAGCCTGGCTGCTGCTCCTTGTACTCATTCCCAAGATGAATTGGTGAATTAAAACCTCATTACCTGTGTTACATTGTGTAGTCTTGTTATGTGTAATTATCAAAGTCAATTTGCTGCGATAACTTGATGGCCAAATCTAAGGAGAGCGTCTTCAAAACAGAAGCTAGTGTTCACATCACAAGATTCCATGTAATAAAATGTGTGTAATTTTCCAGTGTTGTCATGCTGGTGTTTTTAAATGTTTGCCCTTTGTTATGCTGGTGTGCACCCATAAGTCAAAACTTGCCATCACAGAACTGGAGACAAAGCAGGACATTAATCTTCCCATTTTTGTGTTGACCCAAAGTCCCACTTAAGACACTCGGTTCAGCCAGTGAGTGAGTCAAGGAAAGAGAATAGGAAGCAGAAATTATATTTGAAATCTGATTTTCATTTACAGCAACTCTGAGGGCCCTCATGAATACCAGGAGGGAGTACATTGCCTCTCATAAAAGTGACACTTGAGTTTTTTCTCAAAACTCTCAGGTGTGAGAACACAGTTAGGTCTGAATGCAGAACAAGACTAGGGAAAACAGTATTTTTGCACCATCACAGCTGGGTTCTGAATGCAAAGTTTGGAGAATGAAATGCTTTATTATGATCAGAAATGCATGAATTGAGGAGAAGGAGTTATCCTAACGCAATAGCCTTCAGAATAATTGAAGGGAACCTTTAAAGTTCCCCTTTAATTTAAAAAGAGAGTAATATTGCCAGAACCACCACAATGCTAGAGACATTTCAAAGCACATCCTCATATATTTGTCACAAAGGTACTTTGTGCCTTTGCTTTCTACTTTTTTTTTTTTTTTTTAATCAACAAGATGCTATTTAAGTTCAGGAAAAATCTTACATTCAGGTGTAAATTGGGGGTCCAAGAGAGCTGGGGAATGACTCTGGACAAGGGACTTTTGGAGAGACAGGACAAGGAAGGGTGGTTCCACACTGCCAGAGGGCAGGGCAGGATGGGATATCGGGAATTGTTCCCTGGCAGGGAAGGCAGGCCCTGGCACAGGGTGCCCAGAGCAGCTGTGGCTGCCCCTGGATCCCTGGCAGTGCCCAAGGCCAGGTTGGACACTGGGGTTTGGAGCAGCCTGGGACAGTGGAAGGTGTCCCTGCCATGGCAGGGAGTTGGAATGGGATGGACTTTAATGTTCCTTTCAACCCGAACCATTGTGATTCCAAGTAATAATTGACAGAAATCTGTCGATGAGTGAAAATGCAAAATGAGCACTCATCTAATTTCTACAAATTGCTCTTGCAAGGTCACTGCTGTTCCTTTTTTGGCAGCTGGAGGGGCTGATGGGCAACAGAAAGAATCTGCAGCCCAGGTGAGCCCCTGAGCCTGCAGCCATCTACCACTGCCCAGCAGCCTCCCAGCCCAAGCCTGACTGGGACTGGTTTGGATGTAATGGGTACCCTGTTTGCTTGTAGGACACTCATATTGCCAGCATTGCACATTCATTACTTTTTAAGGGGCTTTGTGAAAGTTTGACTATGAAAGCTAAATGTGTAAAAGGTCCCTTTTATTATTTTTCCCTCATACATGTTCATTAGGAATTATTGAAGCACAAAGGAGAGGGAGACTGACACTTATAGCTACCCCTGTTAAAAGTTAGTAGAGATAATTATCTTGTCTTTGTCACTCCAGTCTGTAGTTTAATTTGCAGTGCAGAAGCTGGCTACAAATCCATAGGACATAGCAGCTATTTAAGTACTAAATTATTCAGCTTTCATGCCAGAGGAACACTGTCTTACCCGTCAGACATAGTACCACAAGTTTCACTAGGGCTCCCGGGTTTTGCTCACCAGTCTAACAGAATTTGTGGTGAAAGTGGAAAATGATGATATATTTTCTGAAGAAGAGGGCTCTTGTGGGACAGGAATTTGTGGTTTTGTGCTGTGTGCAAGCACACTTCTCGTTCCCCTGTTTTCCATGCAGTGGTGGGGCAGATGGGTGCAGTCAGAGACACCAACTGTGTCTTCCCAGGTTTGAAACAAACCAAGAACTATTAAATCTATATAAATCACTAACTCTGCCCACAGAGCCCACTGAAATCAGGCACATAATCCAGAAGGGAGACCAGTGCTTCTTGTTAGGTTCAAATTACTCATTCTTTAAGTATTTTATTATCTTTGTGACATTGGCACAAAGCAATAATTCCAACTTATACCTGTAATTAAACTGTTTATGCACATATTGTCATATTGTTATTACCTGCAGTTTCCAGTCAAAATTCGTATGACTTCATTTAAGTCATTTAGCACATGCACATTGTACTTTTTCCAGAGTAGAAAAATGTGGACTCTTTTGCAACGAATTTATTAACAATGATTGCAAGAATAGCTGTACCAATATTGAATTACAACACTTACATTTTACATCATTAAGCAGTCTTTTGTACTGTAAAACTGGGCTAGAAGAATGATGCAAAGCAATTTTAGCAATATGCTTTTATTGTAACCAGACTACCTGCTACTGCATTGTTTATGAAGTGATGAGCCTTGCACTGAAGGGAAATTTACATATAATAAAACACTCCAGATGTTTCTGGCACAGTGAGAACAAAGTGGTAGAGGAACAAAAGAAAATACTTCCACTGATGTTTCACCTAGACTCCGTTGTTGCGGGAGTGTATACACATTTCCTTTGTTGGAATTCATGATTTTTCCCAGATTGAGTGAAATGTAAACCAGATTTTTTTACCACTTTTGATGTGAGTATGTCTCAAAAGTCATTTGCCCTGTGGTTCAGCCTTGTTGAGCACATCTGACGGCCAATGAGTGGAGAGGGATGATCTGTCATTTCACCCCTCGTGATCTACTTCTTCTCTGCTGTTCTGCTTAGTCCTAAATATTTCAGTTTTTCATCTTGAACACTTCTGTCGCCTGGCACGTCATTGGCAGGTTGCAAATCCTTAGAGACAGTCATACAATGAGCAGTAAACACTTGTATAATATTGAGGGTAAATTAGATTGCATTTGAAACACACTTCTGTAAGGCGTAATTTCGGTGTTCAGGCCACTAGACAGCTCTGACACAAATAGAATGTGACTCATAAATCGACCTGGGCTCCCCAAAACAGTTTTGTAAAAACAATATGCCTATTGCATTCCATCAGTTCCTCTATAATAAAAGGTGAAACAGATTTGATTGTTTTAAATAGCAATGAAACCAACGTGTCAGTTCCATTAGTGTCTGCACCTCCAGCTGACAGAAAGTTGCACAATAAATTATGAATAGCCAATGTTGATCTTCCAGATCAAAGTCAAAGCTTAAATTGTGACATTTAATTTGTAATGCGCCACTGCAGAAGCATCTTCAAAGTTGTTACTGGAGTTGCCATCCAGATTATCCTTTCAGCTTTCTGATTGATCGCTTCTCTCCAAAAGATGCTTTATAAAGCACTGTTATTTACATTCCCTATGCTCACATACTTTAACACTGTATGAATGTACATATATGTAGAATAATATAGCACAGAAGCCTCAAAACAATCAGCATTTTGAAAATTATTAATTCAGAGAGTTCCTAGTTTTTATGGTTCAGCAGTTAAATCTCTAACACGAATACCAAGTAACAAAAAATAAGGCACTGCTTTGACTGCAGATGTGGTTGATTGAAAGCCTAACTGCATTTTATAATTCAGATTAGACTTTTTACCATGTAGTTTCATATCTCTTTTGTATTTGTCTAGAGCATACTATTGTTTTGATGACACTGACACTATTCCTTGTTATATAATTATTCCTTTATTCCACTGAGCACATCATAATGGCTCAAAGTGTATAGAAAGAGAGTGAGCTAGGGTGTGATTTACATTTTTATTAATAGAAGTTTGGTTTTCTGAACATAAAAGTTTCAAGCAATCTGACTTAGTTCTTCCATTCTGCATCAGCAATCACTAAAATACAGATTTTGAAATATTCAGAGTGAAGCCCTGCTACATGTCTCATTTTATTTCAGTGTTCATTTGTAAGGATGGTGATGAGTTAATTTGATGTGGATGGTGGAAAAGCCCTGTTGAGATTTGTATCAGTGTAATTCATGCAGGGTTTCTGCTCTGTGTCCTTGCCAAAATAATTACTGCAGCACATTCCCAAAGGTGCTCATCCAGAGGGAACTTGCAGAATTTCAACAGCGCATGCAAAATTGAATTCTCTTTTCCCAAAGGTGATAGTCTGGTCTGGCTGAGGCCAAGCTGTTGCTGCATAAGAAAGATGGAAAAAGAAAAAAAGAAAAGGAAGAGGGAGAACAGAGAAAAGAGGGAAAAGAGGAAAAGAGGGAGAGAGGAAGTTCAGGGAAAGAAAAGGAAAATAAGGAAATGAAACAGGAGAGGATGAGGATGGGAATGGGGATGAGGAAGAGGAAGATGAAGAAGAAGAGGAAGAAGATGAGGAAGAGGAAGGGGAAAGATCCATGAAAGTTCCAGGAATAGAAGAGAAAGCTCCAGAAAGGTAAAGAAAATTGCAGAAAGGCGAGCTCCAGAATGGAAAGGAAATAAAAGGAAAGTTCCAGGAAAGCTCCAGGAAAGGAAAGTGACGGAAAAAGGTAAGTGCCAAGAAAGTTCAAGGAAAGGAAAGTT
>VZRH01002681.1:88606-101582 GCA_013397555.1 Urocynchramus pylzowi | reverse complement strand
ATCCCATCCCATCCCATCCCATCCCATCCCATCCCATCCCATCCCACCTCCCTGACCCTCTCCAAGCGCAATCCATCCCCCAAATCCCAAAGTTTGGAGCCTTTCCACCGCAACGATCCCGAGGGTTCAAACTTCTCCCAGAAAAACTCATCCAAAGGAATCCCGGCCTCTGGAAAACGATCCCAGGATCCGTGTCTGGGGCAGGGAAGGGGTCAGGAGCTGCTGACTCAGCAGCTCGGGCTCCTTATCTGGTTTTCCACACGGCTGCCCCGGCGCTGATCCGGGCTCCCGATGTTATCTCGGCTCCAGCCTCCCTTCCCCTCTCTCTGAGAATTCCCAGGGGTTTCTCCAGCCCCAGCTGGAGCTGGAAGGGCAGGATTGGATGTCTGAGTGTCCTTAGGAAACCTTCTCTTCCCTTCCCTGAATTTTGGCCAGGGACTGAAATGGGATTTGGGGGTTTTGGGGTTTTGGGGGTTTTTTAATTTAATTTTTTTCTGTGTTTTAATAAAAGACCCAAAATTCAGCTCAAGCTTTTCATGGATTTAGGGATGGGCAATGTGGGGAATTCCCAGCTAGAAGAGGACAAATGATCAATGAACTGTGATTTGTGGGGTTTTGGGAATCTCTGCCACTTTTAGGTGATTTTCCTGCTCATTCCAGAGGGGATGGAGAAGGTGGCCTTTAAATGTCCCTTCCAAGCCAGATTATTCCACAATTCCATTATTTAATCACTGTATTGCCCGGATTTATCCTCCTGGCTGTGAGGGCTCCCGGGATTGCAGCATCCCAGGAGATCCCCGGGCCCATCCCCTGCAGGAAACCTGGGAATGGGGCTGGGAGCAGACCTGGAGTGGGATATTCCTCAGCTCTGCCTGCAAGGGCCGGGATTGCTGGATCTGGGAACTCCCTTTGAGCCTGGGTTTGTCCCATTCCCTTCACCATTCCCGTGCTCCACCTCCCATCGGGATCAGACCCTGCTCCAGCATTTCCATCCCTGGATTTGGCCCTTTTGTCACAATTCTGGGGACAAAGAATCAACGTTTTTGCTCTGGAAGGGCCACGGAGCCGAATCCGGCCTGATCCATGTGGGCACGTGGAATTTCCCCAAAGGAAAAGCTGGCCCTGGCTCATCCTCAGCTTCACTCCCACCCAGCCCCGTTGCTTCTTTTTCCATAACCCCAAAACCTGGGAATGGTCTGGAACATTCCAGTTTAGGGATACAGCAGGAGTTGGGGCTCCAGGGAATGCTCAGCGGTAGGAAACCATGGAGTCATTAATTAATTAATTAATTCGTTGATTGATCTTCTGAATTAAAGCGCCTTAAAAGAGCTGAGGACTAATTTGCTTTCACAGAATCCCAGAATTCCAGGATGGAGCGGCTTGGAAGGGACCTTCAAGTTCACCCCACTATTCAGGTGTCTTTTATTTTTCAAAGACACAAATCCAGTTCCAAAATTCCCTGAAAACTCTGGACTGATTTCCATGGTTTTTAATTGCCTGAACCCCCTGCTCACCTCAACGTCCCCTTGACTTCCTCCTGTGTTCCTGCATCCCAATCCATGTTTCCTCTTGGACAGGGAGGAATCCAGGTGGCTTTGGGACTTTGAGCAAGGACACGAGCTCCTTGTCCCAGGTTTATTCCGAGACTCGGATCAATATCCATTACAAGCAGCTTTTATTTTGTGGGTTGCAACTCGACTCCGCTCAATAAAAATACAGGAAAATGATCCCAAAAATAAAAGTGGGAGGGAGCTGATGGAGGTGGGACTTCCAGGGTGATTATATATGGATCCATAATGGCTTTAAATGGGAAAGGTGAGGGGGAGATGGGATATTGGGAAGGAATTCCTGGCTGGGAATGTGGGGAGGGGCTGGGATGGAATTCCCAGAAAAGCTGCAGCTGCCCCTGGATCCCTGGAAGTGCCCAAGGCCAGGCTGGACAGGGCTTGGAGCAGCCTGGGACAGTGGGAGGTGTCCCTGCCATGGCAGGGGTGGAATGGGATGATCCCATAAAATTATTCCAATTATAGGGTCCCTTCCAGCCCAAGCAGTTCCAGGGTAACACAGACATGGCTGATTTTCCTGCGTGCTGATTTCCCAGGACTGTTTATCCAGGATAGCCCCTGGACTGGGATAGGGCCAGGGCTGGGTTTTCCTCGGGGTGTCTTTTCCTTGGCTGTACAAACCCATGGAATTTGGCACAAAACTGGGATTTTGTATGTGCATCCAAGAGAGTGCAAGGGTGTCCCTGCAGGGCTGGGGATGATGGGAAGGAAGGGAATCTCCAGCTGGAGAGATCCGGGTCGGATGGGAAGGAAAGGATTTCTGCAAATGGAGAGATCCCAGCTGGATGGGAAGGGAGAGGATTTTCCCAATGGAGAGATCCCAGTTGGATGGGAAAGGAGAGGATTCTCCCAAAGGAGAGAGGGGGGTGGGGAGAGGATTCTCCAAATGGAGAGGTCCGAGTTGGAGTTTTCCAAATAGGGAGAGGGTGATGGGAAGGGAAAGGATTCTCCAAATGAAGAGATCCCAGTTGGATTGGAAGGGAGAGGATTCTCCAAATGAAGAGATCCCAGTTGGATTGGAAGGGATAGGATTTTCCTGATTGAGAGATCCCAGTTGGATGGGAAGGGAGAGGATTCTCCTGATGGAGAGATCCCAGTTGGATGGGAAGGCAGAGGATTCTCCAAATGAAGAGATCCCAGCTGGATTGGAAGGGATAGGATTTTCCTGATTGAGAGATCCCAGTTGGATTGGAAGGGAGAGGATTCTCCCAATGGAGAGATCCCAGGTGGATGGGNTGAGAGATCCCAGTTGGATGGGAAGGGAGAGGATTCTCCCGATGGAGAGATCCCAGTTGGATGGGAAGGCAGAGGATTCTCCAAATGAAGAGATCCCAGTTGGATTGGAAGGGATAGGATTTTCCTGATTGAGAAATCCCAGTTGGATGGGAAGGGAGAGGATTCTCCCGATGGAGAGATCCCAGCTGGATGGAAAGGCAGAGGATTCTCCAAATTGAGAGATCCCAGCTGGATGGGAAGGCAGAGGGTTCTCCCGATGGAGAGATCCCAGTTGGATGGGAAGGGAGAGGATTCTCCCGATGGAGAGATCCCAGTTTTCCAGCCGATCTCCAAGGCCTGGTGATCTCCAGCAGCTCCTGTGGTGCCTCCCTGCCCTGGGCAATGGAACTTCCCTGAAATGGTTCCAAGCAGAGCCGTGCGGGGGCTCGGCAGGGCTGGGATGTCCCTCCTGTTCCCGACCCTGGGAAGGAGGATGGACACACTGGAATCATGGATTTTCCAAACCACAGGACAGGGCTGATCCCGTTCTGGGTACGGAGCTGTTTTTAAGGGCTGTCAAATCATCCTGGAAATTTGGGCAAATTGAGTTTCAGTATTTAAAGCAGATTGGTCAGGAAATTATTTTTTTATTCTTTGCTCCCCAAATTTTTTCCTGATTTTGCCTCAGTGTCATCGGCAAGGTCCCTGTGATCAGTAAATTGAATTTTAATCGCCTTTCCATGGATTTTGGAGGTTTGGAAGCAGGAAATCAGCGCCCTGTGCTGTGCATTCCCAATTTTCTGTGCCAGAGGTGCCTCAGAGGCTGCTGGAAAAGGGGAGGGGCCGGAGCTCAGGTGCTGGGACCGCAGCAGAGTTCCCGTGTTTGGGATCCAGGGGAGGAGCTGGGGCTGTGCCAGGGAACGGGATCGCAGGGAGAATCTCCATGTGGGATAATGCAGGCTGCGCCGACTCCCCTGACTCAGCACCCCCAGGGCGATAAGAGCTCCGATAAGGCTCCGATAAGGACACAAAGCCCCGGGTGACCCGACTGTCACCCCCTGCCTGGCTGAGGACATTCCCGCAGCAGGGACATTCCCGTGTCCTTCTGCTTCCCAGTTTTCCTATTCCTGCTCCCACGGAGGTGAACCCCCCCATTCTCCCATCCCTCCCGTCACTCCAGCAGATATTGGGAATTCCCACCTGGAAGAGGACAAATGAACTGTGATTTGTGGCATTTTGGGAATCTCTGCCACTTTTAGGTGATTTTCCTGCTCATTCCAGAGGGGATGGAGAAGGTGGCCTTTAAATGTCCCTTCCAAGCCAGATTATTCCACAATTCCATTATTTAATCACTGTATTGCCCGGATTTATCCTCCTGGCTGTGAGGGCTCCCGGGATTGCAGCATCCCAGGAGATCCCCGGGCCCATCCCCTGCAGGAAACCTGGGAATGGGGCTGGGAGCAGACCTGGAGTGGGATATTCCTCAGCTCTGCCTGGAAGGGCCGGGATTGCTGGGTCTGGCCGGGATTGCTGGGAACTCCCTTTGAGCCTGGATTTCTTTTCCTTTTCCTTTTTCCTTTCCCTTTCCTTTCCTTTTTCCCTTTCCTTTCCTTTCCTTGAAATTTCCTTGAAATTTCCTTTCCTGAAACTTTCCTTTCCTGAAACTTTCCTTTCCTGAAACTTTCCTTTCCTGAAACTTTCCCTTCCCTTCCCTTCCTTTCCCTCTCACTTCGTTTTGGTTTTTCCCCCTCTTTAACCCTTTCCCGGCCGGATTCCTGCCGGAATGCCGCAGCTCCCATTCCAGGAGCAGAGTGTGGTGTTCTGGCTCCAGCAATGCCTCAAACCACAGGTATCCAACACCATCCCGATCCCTGGAATGCTGCTTAATGTCCCGATTCACAACCTCACGGCAGAGCCGGGACACCCCCTCCCCTCTCCCCCTGCTCCCTGCAGACCCCTCTCCCCCCCTTTTCTTGGGAAGAAAAAATTCATTCATTTCCCNCTGATCCCCTCTGGGATCCCTGCATTTCCCAAATCCAGCTGATCCCCTCTGGGATCCCTGTATTTCCCAAATCCAGCTGACCAGCTCTGAGATCCCTGCATTTCGCAAATCCAGCTGATCCCCTCTGGGATCCCTGTATTTCCCAAATCCAGCTGACCAGCTCTGAGATCCCTGCATTTCGCAAATCCAGCTGATCCCCTCTGGGATCCCACTCCTCTCCTCAATCCAAGCACTCAGCTCCCACATTCCCTCTTCTCCTCCTCCATCCAGGCAGCTTTGGAATTCCCTCCTCTCCTCCTTTTTCTGGGAAAGAAGCAGAGATGCTGGAGGAGCTGAGGGAAGCCCCGGGATAAGGCAGGAGAGAAGAAAAGCTGGATTGGCTTTTCCACAGGAGATTATGGGATAGAGAGGGAAAATCCCTGGAGAGAAAAAACCCGGCTGTGACCCATTGGAAGAAGCCAAATCCAGTATCCAAATAAATCCAACCCTGGAGCACATTGCAATGGGATATCCTTGCATGTTCCTGTGGGAATATCGAAATTCCAGGGATCCAGGGGGTGGTGGCCAATCCTAGGGATCCTCACTGTGGGTGTTCCCCCAGGGAGGAAAGGAAAGGGAAAGGAAAAGNAAGGAAGAAAAGGAAAAGGAAGAAAAGGAAAAGGAAGAAAAGGAAAAGGAAGAAAAGGAAAAGGAAGAAAAGGAAAAGGAAGAAAAGGAAAAGGAAGAAAAGGAAAAGGAAGAAAAGGAAAAGGAAGAAAAGGAAAAGGAAGAAAAGGAAAAGGAAGAAAAGGAAAAGGAAGAAAAGGAAAAGGAAGAAAAGGAAAAGGAAGAAAAGGAAAAGGAAGAAAAGGAAAAGGAAGAAAAGGAAAAGGAAGAAAAGGAAAAGGAAGAAAAGGAAAAGGAAGAAAAGGAAAAGGAAGAAAAGGAAAAGGAAGAAAAGGAAAAGGAAGAAAAGGAAAAGGAAGAAAAGGAAAAGGAAGAAAAGGAAAAGGAAGAAAAGGAAAAGGAAGAAAAGGAAAAGGAAGAAAAGGAAAAGGAAGAAAAGGAAAAGGAAGAAAAGGAAAAGGAAGAAAAGGAAAAGGAAGAAAAGGAAAAGGAAGAAAAGGAAAAGGAAGAAAAGGAAAAGGAAGAAAAGGAAAAGGAAGAAAAGGAAAAGGAAGAAAAGGAAAAGGAAGAAAAGGAAAAGGAAGAAAAGGAAAAGGAAGAAAAGGAAAAGGAAGAAAAGGAAAAGGAAGAAAAGGAAAAGGAAGAAAAGGAAAAGGAAGAAAAGGAAAAGGAAGAAAAGGAAAAGGAAGAAAAGGAAAAGGAAGAAAAGGAAAAGGAAGAAAAGGAAAAGGAAGAAAAGGAAAAGGAAGAAAAGGAAAAGGAAGAAAAGGAAAAGGAAGAAAAGGAAAAGGAAGAAAAGGAAAAGGAAGAAAAGGAAAAGGAAGAAAAGGAAAAGGAAGAAAAGGAAAAGGAAGAAAAGGAAAAGGAAGAAAAGGAAAAGGAAGAAAAGGAAAAGGAAGAAAAGGAAAAGGAAGAAAAGGAAAAGGAAGAAAAGGAAAAGGAAGAAAAGGAAAAGGAAGAAAAGGAAAAGGAAGAAAAGGAAAAGGAAGAAAAGGAAAAGGAAGAAAAGGAAAAGGAAGAAAAGGAAAAGGAAGAAAAGGAAAAGGAAGAAAAGGAAAAGGAAGAAAAGGAAAAGGAAGAAAAGGAAAAGGGAAAAAAGGGAAAAGGGAAAATAATCCTTTCCACGGATTTCCCAGCTCTGCTCCAAGATTCTGGGAGGATTCCCTGGTTTTTAACCTGCCTGTTGAGCCTTGATTTCTTTTCCTTTTTGTCCCCTTGTTCTGGCTCTCTGGAATTCATCTCCAGCTTCTTCCTGTTGCCAGGGCAGGTAAATTTTAGCTGGGAATTTTGTATCTCTCCATAAATAACTCTGGAAGTCGAGGCTGCAGGAAAGCCACTCCTAAAACACGGCAGAGGAAGGAATGAGAACCCACAACCCTGAGATTCCCATGTCCTTAAAGGGGAAAAGGAGTAAAAAAAATCCCATTATCTCCTTCCTGTATGTCCTTCAGCAATTCCCCCTCTGGAAGCAGTTCACAAAGGAGATATCCAAAGATTTGGGAGGGAATTCCTGGAATTAAAAGCTCTCTTGCTGTTGGTTTTTTTGGGTTTTTTTTCCACCTTATCCCTTTGGTCACTGTGGGGTAGAAGGAAGTGCCAGGGCAAATTAGAAAGATCCCAAAAATCCACATTTTAATTCCAGTGGGGATTTGCATGTACAGGAATAGGGATTCTCCTGGAAAAGCCTCGCAGGGAATGAGTCAGATTTGTTTGGTGTTTTGGGCACGGTTTGGGGTTTTGTTGCATTTGTGGTGATCACAGTGGGAAGATTTGGATGTCAGAGTTTTTATGGGAGTTTTTGTGGGATTTTTCCCAAATCCCCTTGGATCTGGGCAGTGCACCTTTGGAAAGAGCAAGACTTGCAGTTTGGGCGTGAATTAAATTTGAAAATATTCCAAAAATGGGTCCTGGAGGGAATAAAGGGGACAGCCCCAGTCAGAAAGGAATCAGAAAATCCTGGAATTATGGTTTGGGTTGGAAGGGCCTTGAAGCTCATCCCATTCCCAAGGGCAGGGACACCTCCCACTGTCCCAGGCTGCTCCAAGCCCCAATGTCCAACCTGGCCTTGGACACTTCCAGGGATCCAGGGACAGCCACAGCTGCTCTGGGAATTCCATCCCACCCTCCCAGCCAGGAATTCCTTGTCTGGATATAACAAATTGGGAGAATCTTCCCAGAAAAGCCCCAGCAGCTCCCCAGGCTTTGGTTCACCTTTTGTCTTACAGATATTTCCATGGAACTCTGGAGTTTCAGAGCTTCTCCTTCCTGGTTTGGGAATGTGTCCCAGTGAGGCACTTTAAAGGGTGGAATTGCCAAGGAATCATGGAATGGTTTGGGCTGGAAAAGATCCTAAAGCCCATCCAGTGCCACCCCTGCCATGGCAGGGACACCTCCCACTGTCCCAGGCCGCTCCAGCCTGGCCTGGGGCACTGCCAGGGATCCAGGGGCAGCCACAGCTGCTCTGGGAATTCCATCCCAGCCCCTCTCCACCCTCCCAGCCAGGAATTCCCAAATCCCACCTCTCCTTGTTGCCTCTCCGAGCTTTTTAGGGATTGCCGAGACCATCCTGGCCTAAGTGAGCCCAGATATTCCGAGGAGCTGTGGGAGCATCTCCCAGGGAAGGGCAATTAGGATAATTAGGACAATTAGGATAATTAGGAAGCTGCTTTCTCCTCCAGGTGCTCCTGGTTCCTCTTGGCTGGAATTTTTTCCAGGCGGAGACTCCCTCACGCCCTGCTCCCAGTTCACCCCCCAGGAAGGAGATTCCCTGGGATGTCCCGGCGTCTCCTGGGCTCCACGGGAATTTGCCCACGGAGCTCCTGGGGAGGGATCCAGTTCTTTCCATGGAGGCACTGAGGGCTCCATTCATTCCTTGGCCTTCCTGGAGTCATCCGGAGGCACCCAGGGTGTCCAAGAAACCTTCCCAGGGAAGGCAGAGCTGGCTGGGGACCAAGTAGCGCTCGACGCCTCACTCCCCCCAGCCTCTGGAAAAGCAGGAGTCGGGATTTTCCCGCCTGTGGTCGGGATAAGCAGGGCAGCCCCTGGAAAGGGAGCAGCCCCTGGAAAGGAGCAGCCCCTGGAAAGGGAGCAGCCCCTGGGAAGGAGCAGCCCCTGGGAAGGAGCAGCCCCTGGGAAGGAGCAGCCCCTGGGAAGGGAGCAGCCCCCTCACAAGCAGGGCCTGTCTCTCGCTGTGACTGAGCTGGGCCTGTCCCGGGACAGCTCCGGAATTGTTGGAATTTTGCTCCAAGATTTCCCGACGGTTCCAATTCCCGCTCCAAATGTGCAGTAATTCTGTTTATATCCCGATAAAAATCCCTCCCAGACTGCAGCAAGGGTGGGAATTTTATCCTTTCTTTCTCTCCGGAATACTGGACTCCAGATTTAACGGGGTCTTTCCCAACCTTGATGATTCCATGAGATCAAATGTCCAAAATGTTTTTGGTGGGGAAAAAAAAACATCCAGGGAATGCAGGGATTTATCTGGTTGTAAATGAAATTCAGAAGGAAAACACCCAGCTGAGCAGGGATTTCTGGGAAAATCGTGGCACATCCCTGTCATCTCCTTGCATTTTCATGAAATGCTGGAGAGTAGTTGGTCCAAATCCAGTGTGAACTTCAGGAATATTCTCAGGGACATCTGGAAGCACAAATAAAATCTGCTGCCTCCCTGGGTTTGAGCTCGGCTCCACTGGCCACAGAGAGATTGGAGAAAGACGGATAAAAATTCCCAAATCCATCACTAACAGACACAGGTTATGAGACAAGGTCCACATCTCCCAAAAAAACGATGGATAAAGGCTGAAAGCTTCCACTCAGTCTGCAATTAATCCCCAGTATTCCCTTCAGACCACCGGGATCTGAAACCTCGGGCCTTTAGCTCCAAATCCCGGCTCTGATTACTCCGGCTCTGGAGGGAAATTTGGGATCAGTTGTGGATCATGGCATGGGAACAGCAGGAGGTGGCCCACAGCAGAGAAGTGATGAGAATATTTCATCTCACTTGATCCAACTTTTATAAACCATGGGGTTTTTCCTGTGGTGTTCCGGAGTTCTCATCCCATGGAATTTTGTGCGTTCCTGCTTTTCTCTGAGATCCATGGAAACACCCTGGGCTGGATGTTCAACCTCTGGATGGCTCCAACCCTGCTCATCATTTCCTTCCTTCCTTCCTTCCTTCCTTCCTTCCTTCCTTCCTTCCTTCCTTCCTTCCTTCCACTTCCTTCCTTCCACTTCCTTCCTTCCTTCCACTTCCTTCCACTTCCTTCTTTCAGCTTGGTTTTGGAAGCATCCAGGTTCTCCCTGAAATCTTGTGAATTCTCCCCAAAATTTCCCAGCCAATCTCTGGCCCCTGAGCCAGGAGTTCCTCCCAGGACAGAGGTGTTTCCTGTGCATTTGTGGGAATTCAGTAGCTCAGGGCAGGACAGGAATGATTTCCACTTGGGAAGGATCCTCTGTGGATCCAGAGGTGAGGAATTCAGGGACACTCTGAGATCCAGCTGCCAAATCCTCCTCGCTCCCTACAATTCCCTGAAATCAGCTGTGATCAGGTGGGGCTTGGTACTTTCTCCCAAGAAATCAGTGATGGAAGAAGAGGAAAAGCCTCCAGCTGTGCCAGGTTGGATATTGGGAATATTCCTCATGGAAAGGCTTATCCAGCCCTGGCACAGGGCAGTGGTGGAGCCCCCATTCCTGGGGGGAATTAACATCCACATGGATGTGGACCTGGGAATGCCAGTCGTGGTCCAAGGGCTTCGACAGCAGCAGAGACACAGCAGGAATCCGAGGGAAAAGCAAGGATGGGGCTGGAATTCCCTGGGGAGAACTCTGTGTTCCCAGGCTGGATGGAGCCTGGCCAGGGAAGCTTTCTGCTCCCTCCTTGTCTCGGCTGCCAACGAGCCAGGATGGGAAGGAGGGGGAGAAAGGAATCCCAGCTAATGGATTTGAGGGATCATTAGGACAGGAACCGGGCCCGGCAGCGCCGTGGCTCCCGCAGCTGCTCGAAAATTCCCATTTTCCCTTTCCCCCTGCACCAGAGTGCTCCTGGATATCGTTTCAGGCTGGGCAGGAAAAGCTGGGTTTGGGGTTGTTTTATCCCAAATTCTCTCCTGGTTATCTTTATTTCCCATGGAAAACCTGTGAATTTGAGGAATATTCAGGAGGGCCAGGTCCCGGTTCCCTTTGGATCCAGCCTCCCTCCCTCCAGCAGCCTCCCAAAAATCCCCATTTTCCCTTTCCCCCTGCACCAGAGTGCTCCTGGATACTGTTTCACACTCCTGGTCAGCTGAGCTGGCAAAGCTGGGTTTGGATTTTGCTTTATCCCAAATTCCCTCCTGGTTCTCCTTATTTCCCATGGAAAACCTGTGAACTTGAGGAATATTTAGGAGAGGCAGTTCCCGGTTCCCTTTGGATCCAACCTCCCTCCCTCAGGCCATGGTTGAACATTCAGATGCACATTCCATCCCTTTATGGGAAAGAAATCCAGGGAAGAACTGTTGGAGAAACCCCTCCAACAAGCTCCAACCCCTCCAAAGTTACCTTTAAACCTCCCTGAGAACATGGAGGCATCCAAGGCTGGAAAATCCCAGATCCTCTGGGTTTTCCACCTGGATTCCAAGGGCGAGACCTTGCTCCTTCCCTTCCACCCGGAGCATCGGGGAAATTCTTACTGTTGGTGCAGGCTTGGAGGATCCCAGGATTTTTGGCTGCCATCAAACCCTCGTGGCCAAGGTCACCCTTGTGGCTGTGTCCTGAGGTGGCCCTGGAGCCCCGGGATCTCGTGATCCATGATCCGGGAAAGAGGAGACAGGGAGACGTCTGGGCCGGAGGAGATCAAGAGGACACATGATCCCAATTCCCAACACATGAAAGGAGAGGGAAAAGCTCTTCCTCAGTCCCTCAGGGATTGGCTGGGATGACCTCAGATTGCTGGGAAGGAAACTGGGTGAAAAGTCAGAAGATTCCTGGGAGGACGGTGGGGCTGGAATATTGGGAAGGGAGGGATTGGTTCTCCCGGGGGGTCTCAGCTCCAGAACCTCATCAAAGTAATTAAAGCAGAGCTGATCCTGGGTTTAATTAGGAAAACGGGCTCAGTGCTTCCCCACAGATCCGTGTTTCCAACAGCTCAGCGGTGCCAGGATTATCCCAAACCCCCCCAGCCCAGTTTTACCTCCTGCCCGAAGGGAAGTTCCCAGAAAAGGAGGATGAAGGATGTTCCTGGAGAAAAGGAGCTCGGGAAGGACCTTTGGGATCTCCACAGCTCCTGACAGCAGGGGACAGCCGGGGGGAATCGGGATCTGCTCCCAGGGACGGGGACAGGAGGAGAGGGAACGGTTCAGGTGGGATATTGGGAAAATTCCTTCCTGGAATTGGTTCAGCAGTGCTGGAGTCCCCATTCCTGCAGGGATTTAAAAGCCATGGATGTGGCACTTGGGGACAGGAGTGGCCTTGGCAGAGCTGGGCTCGATCCAGGGGCTTTTCCCACCTCAATAATTCTGGGATTCGAAGGAAGAGCGAGCAGGATCTCCCAAACAATTCCCTCCGCTCCAAGGAAGGAGAGCAGGGCACAATCCTGGGTAAACCACGGGATGTTTTCCAGAGGCTGGGGATGATGGAGGGTGGGATGAGCTGATGTCTCCATCCCAGAAGGACAACCCTCGAGGACAGGGAAGCGCTGGAGAAAGGATCTCTTGGAATGAGACGTTTTGTGGGATTCTGTGAGCGTTCCTGGCTGGAAGGAGATCCCGGGGCTGTCAACAAATCCTCCCTTTCCCAAGCGGAACAAAAGCGCTTCCCCTGCAGCCCGGCTGCTTTTCCTTTGTTTTGTAACTCCCAGAGTTTTTAACCATGGAATTGCACTCTCCAGAGCTGCCTCGGCTCCATGGGATTGCAAATTCCCAGCCCGGAGCTGCCAGGCACTCCCAGCATTCCAAGGATGCAGAGGACACCCCTCAGTGACCCAAGGAGGGTGCAATCCCTGGAGCACATTCCCGATATTCCCAGCCCCACGTGTGAGGCTTGGCTCATCCCAGATGGTTTTTCATGGGAATGACCGAGCTCCAGCTGCTTTGCATCACCAGAGCTCTCCAAAGCACTTAATGCAGGCCAGGCAAAGCTTTCCCTGGAATATTCCCAGCGTTTTCCATATTTCTGGGATTTTAGAGACATTTAGATCTGCTTCAAGTTCTGGTTTTCCAGGTAGGAACAGTCAGGTTCCCAAGGAATGGGGGCAGGATAATAGAGAGCATCTTCAAGTTGTGCCAGGACAGGGGGAGATTGGACAACAGGGAAAAGTTTTTTCCCAGAAGGAATGTCCAGGCCTGGCACAGGCTGTCCATGGAAGTGGTGGAATCCTGGTCCCAGCAGGATTTAAAAGTGTGGATGCAGAACCTTGAGTGGGATATCCCTGGATAAACAGGATCCTTCCCATCCCAAAATCTGCTCCTTCCTGTTGGAGCCCTGGCTGCTGAGAATTCCAGACTTTCTGTGCTGGCAGGCACTGACCCCCAGGAGAACACTGCATCTGACCTGGGGCCATGGAGAAGGCTTCCAAAATGGAATGACAGAACTGGGATTGTGGGTGTGGAGTTTG
>VZRH01002681.1:73816-87819 GCA_013397555.1 Urocynchramus pylzowi | reverse complement strand
ATCCCAAATCCCCAGTGCTCCCATCCCAAATCCCCGGTGCTCCCATCCCAAATTCCCAGTGTTCATATCCCAAATCCCAGTGCTCCCATCCCAAATCCCCAGTGTTCATATCCCAAATCCCCAGTGTTCATATCCCAAATCCCCAGTGTTCATATCCCAAATCCCAGTGTTCATATCCCAAATCCATCTGAGTCCCAACACAAAACACGTCCTGAGCGCTCCAATCCCACCCCTGACCCAAGGCAGGAAAAGGAGGTAAAGAATCGACGCCTTCCTTCTCCATCTGCTCCCGCCATGCCCGGCAAATCCAGGATCTCCAAATCCAGAAGGCACAATTTTCCAAATTTCCAGAATTTCCAGCAGGATGGAGAGCGGGAGGAGGAGGGGTGGGGGGACACACAGCAGGCACAGCTGGAATTCCCTCTCCATGGGCTCTGCCTGCTATTCCCTACCCACAGAAAAAAAAAAAAAAAAAAATCTGGGATAAATATCCCGAGGAAAAAAGCTCCTCCAAATCATCCCTTTTTCCAGCAATCCCCTCTCCGGAGTCACTCCCATGGGAATGCTGAGTCCTGGTGGCAATTTGTTTGGGAATCTGGGATGTCCCAGCAGCATTTTCTGATCCCATCAGCAGCAGGATTCTGTGGCTTGGAGTGTCTCTGGTGCATTTTTAGGGAGCTGATGGGATATTTATTTTTAGGGAATTTAGGAGATACTTATTTTTAAGGAATTACGAGATATTTATTTTTAGGGAGTTTGGGAGATATTTCTTTTTAGGGAATTGTGAGGTATTTATTTTTAGGGAATTTAAAAGATATTTCTTTTTAGGGAATTTGGAGGTATTTATTTTTAGGGAATTTAAAAGATATTTCTTTTTAGGGAATTTGTGAGATATTTCTTTTTAGGGAATTATGAGGTATTTATTTTTAGGGAATTATGAGGTATTTCTTTTTAGGGAATTATGAGGTATTTATTTCTAGGGAATTGAGGAGATAGTAATTTTTAGGGAATTTGTGGGATATTTATAAGGAGTGTTGATCAAGGGCAGGAAGGACAGGGAGGAGAGGGAAGTGTAGGGAATGCCACAATTCCAGGACATTGCTCCAGTTCCCTGCTGAAATCCCTATCCCAACCCTCTGGGAGAAATTTTCCTTGAACAGGAACCTTCCCACAGGAACCTCACCCACAAATTCATCAGCCAAATCCCTGGAAGTGTCCTAGGAAAGCATGGAGCACCCTGGGATAGGGGAAGGAATGAAATGATTGTTTAATAATATAATTAATGCTGGAATTAAATGATTTTTAAGCTCCCTTCCCACCCCAACCATTCCATGCATCCATGAATATCCAGCTTTATTGACCACTTCCAGGGGCAGTCGTTCCATCGTTTCCCTGGGCAGCTTTTCCAGCACTTTGCTCTCTCAGGGAAGAAGGAAATCCCACAGTTTTCAGAGCAGCAGCCCCCAAAACACCCAGAAAATGCCACAATTCCCAGCCCTGCTCCATGAAATATTCCAAATATTTCTGCTCCTCTCTGTAGGTGGCCAAGAGCTTTGGAAACAAATCCCGGGTCAAGGATAATGGAAAACTTCCTTACCAAATCCAAAACAAAGTTCAGGGATTTCCTGACCAAGGCTTTGTTTTCCCACGGAATTCAGGACCCGAGTGGGATTTTTGTGGTGGTTTGTTCCTGAATCTCTTCCCAGAAAATTTCAGCATCCACAGGGTTTTACATCCAGAACTTTTCCAGCTTTCTCGGGATTCCTGCAGAGCTGGAATTACCAAGGCAGGCTGGTGGGATGAGCTGGAGGAAGCTGATTCCTGGATTTCCCAGGGGAGTCTTGGGCATCCCAATTCCTTTTCCCAAAGGAATTGTTGTGTCCAGAATTCCATGTGGGATCCGGACACATCCTGGTGGATCAGGGATGATCCTTCAGAGCTTTGGTTTTTCCCTGCTGAGCCTGAGCTCCGTTTCACTTCCCGGACTCAACTTCCCAATTTTTTTTCCCTTGGAATAAAGAACTGAGCTGAGTTAAGAACCTGGATACCTCGGGATAACTCAGGAGCAAGGAATCCAGAAACCTTCCTTTGGTTCCTTTAGGATTTGTACAAAGGGAAACATCCCAGGGATGGTTTGGGGCTGGACAGGCCAAGAGCACCACAGCAGGAGCGGGAATTTTCCATGGGAATTTTCCATGGGAAGAGGGCTCAGGGATCAGCTGTGGAGGAGCCAGTCTCTCCCTGGAGCTGATCCTTGATCCAGCTTTTTTCCACGGAAGCTGGAGGGATGGGACATTTCCCCGGGGCTCTGGAGCTCATCCTGCCACTCCATCCCAATCCTGTTTCCCGGATTTCTGGGGTTCAACAGAGTAATCCCACACCAGAATGTCCCTGCTGAGAATCCCACAGGATTCTCCCAGATATCAGAGGGTCCCAGGGACCTGGATTTGGAGAGGGAAAAGAGAGGGAAAGGGACCGGCCCGGGGTCCTCTGCTGTCCCCAGAGCGCTGTCCCAGCCCTGCTGGGCTTTCCCGGGATCCCAAACCCCTTTTCCTCGCCTTCTCTTGGAAAGGTTCAGGATTCCTTGGAAAGGAGCTCCCGCCTCCCTGGAAAGGCGGTGGAGGAAACTCCTGGAGCATTCAGAGGGGGATTCCCGATCCCGAGCTCGGGAAGCGAAGCCTGGCAGGGAAGCGGCTCCGCGGCCTCGGGATCCTGCCAGGACAAACAGCGGCGCTCGGGATTCCCGGGAATTCCACACCGGGAGTGCGCTCCTGCCTCGGAGGAGGAGGGAGGGAGGGAGGGAAGCACCGCCCGCTCCCTGCGCCGATCCCAAATCCCCGTGATCGCACCCCAAATCCCCGGTGTTCGCATCCCAAATTCCCGGTGCCCATATCCCAAATCCCGGTATTCCCATCCCGAATCCCACTGCTCCCATCTCAAATCCCCGCTGCTCCCATCCCAAATCCCGGTGCTCGCATCCCAAATCCCGGTGCTCCCATTCCAAATCCCAGTGCTCACGCAGCACTTGCTCCCAGAATTTGGGTCAGGATGGGAGGGATGCAAATTCCCGGGGAAATGCTGGTGAAACACCATCAGGACTGGAAGTTTTCCAGGCATCTGCTCTGGAGAAACAGGGAAATGGGGAACGAGGAGGAAGGAAAAGGGCAGGAATGTTTTCCAAAGCTTTTCAGATGTGTCCCCTCTGGAGCAGCCGTGCAGCGTCATTCCCAATCCCAGATTATCCCGGGAAATTCCTCTCCCATCCCTGCACTTTATACCCGTCCCTGGTGGGCTTTGTGAATCCTGGGATGGAAGTTTTCCATGGAAAAGGATTCCTAGGAATTCCTTTGCAGGCAGCTCCTCCCTGCTCCCCCATTCCCCGTTCCCAGCCTTCTCCAAGCATCCCAGTGCCCAGGAACATCCAGCCTGGAGCCAGAGCCAGGTCTGTCCCGGCTTTTGCACTATTTGGGATTGGCCGTAGATGGCAGCAAATGTCTCGGAGCTTCCCGCTGAGTTGGCTGCAGCCGGGAAAATTCCTGCATCCCGGAAAATTCCTGCATCCTTCTGCTGTGCGGGAATGGTCTCTTCTCCAAAGGGAGAGGGAGCAGAGGTGGGATCACAGTTGCTCCCATCCCGGGATCTCCAGTGGAGCAGCTCTGGCACCACCGGCAGCACCTCCAGGCTCCTCAGCTCCTGGATACTGGGATGAACTGGGGGATGTGGAGGGAGCCAAGCCTGGGGAGATCCTTGGGAATGGTCCTGGAGCTGATCCAGGAGGGGTCGCCCTGCAGGGACAGCACAAGGAGCAGCAGTGTCAGACTGGAAAAGGGGAGATTTTCCTGGGATATTGGGAAGGGATTCCTGGCTGGGAACGTGGGGAGGGGCTGGGATGGAATTCCCAGAGAAGCTGTGGCTGCCCCTGGATCCCTGGAAGTGTCCAAGGCCAGGACATCGGGGCTTGGAGCAGGCTGGGATTGTGGAAGTGTTGCTGGAACGAGATGAGCTTTAAGGCCTCTTCCAACCCCAGCCAGTCTCAGATTCTGTGATTCCATGAAAAGTCTGCCCAGCCCGAGGCCCTGATTCCATAGAGGATATTCCCAAGTGCTTGGGAAGAGGAATAATAGAATTGTTGAGAGTGATCCTTCCCCTTCTCCTGCCCCTGCTGTCATTTCAGGGATTTTGGGAAGGCTCCCTGTGTTTCCCATCCCTCTGTTCTGGGATCATTTAACAGGAGCTCCCTGGATCCCATTTCCAGAGAGGAGCCATGTTCCAAGTTCCATGGAATCCTGGAATGGTTTGGGATGGAAGGACTTTAAAACCCATCCCACTCCAGCCCCGTGCCATGGGCAGGGACAGCTCCCACTATCCCAGGCTGCTCCAAGCCCCCTCCAAGCAGGGAATCCAACACCTTCCCGATCCCTTCTCCACCGAGGAGAGCCAGCCCTGCTGCTCCTCCTCACTTTGCCTTGACTTTCCCAAATCCCTGGATTCTCCCCCTCCAGCTCCTTGTTGTGCATTCCCTTAGCCAGGCTCAGCCCCTGGCTCTTCTCCAGAGCCTGGAATGCTGATTCCTGCCCGGTCCCTTCTCCTTTCATTTTCCTTTCAGGAGCAGAACCACCCAGGGAGGGAAGAGATGGGATGAGCAGGAGTCTGGATTCCCCCATACAATTCCCTCTGGAATTGCAGAGCAGGAATGCTGTGGTTCCATAGGTTTTATCCCACAATTAGCAGGGTCACTGTAATTAGCCCAGAGCAGGAATGCTGTGGTTCCATAGGTTTTATCCCACAATTAGCAGGGTCTCTGTAATTAGCCCAGAGCAGGAATGCTGTGGTTCCATAGGTTTTATCCCACAATTAGCAGGGTCTCTGTAATTAGCCCAGAGCAGGAATGCTGTGGTTCCATAGGTTTTATTCCACAATTAGCAGGGTCTCTGTAATTAGCCCAGAGCAGGAATGCGGTGGTTCCATAGGTTTTATCCCACAATTAGCTTAATTTTCCCATAATTTTACTCTCTGTAATTAGCCCAAGATAGACAGAGCTGGCAAGGAAACTCCTCATCAGCCTAATTCCAAACTGTTGTAAAACCAGGGAATGGAAAAGGGATAGCATCCATTTGTTTCCAATCAGGAAAAGTGCAGGGTTGGGATCCTTTCCCTTCCCGGGACAGTGGGATACTCTGCAGTCAGGGCATGGGGACAAACCCAATCCCAAACTTTCCTTGTTTATTTGGCTGCTCCCTTTCTTTATTTACCTCTTTCCCCGCTCCACATCTCATCCTGATTTGGATTCCCAAATCTCCTCCATTCCAGCCACAGGGCTGGTTTTATTCCAGGGAGTTTGCAGTTGGAAAATGCTCACGTTCATCCCATGAATCCATGTCAGAGGAGAGATTCTGGTTCCTAAATGTTCCTAAATCTTCTCCTGAGCTGCAAAGGATCCACTGACTTCATCCCTTCCCCAGCTTTATGGCTCTGCTCCCTTCTCCCAGTTTTCTTCATCCCTGCTCTCCTCTCCCACCAAAATTTTTGTTCCCACTCTATTTCCTGTCTCCAGCCATGGAGACATTCCTGTGTCTCAGGGACTGGACAATCCCTTCCACTGCCTGGGGCTGCTCNAGAGGGGCTGGGAACACAAACCCTGTGAGGAGCCCCTGAGGGAGCTGGGGGTGCTCAGCCTGGAGAAAAGGAGACTCAGGGGTGCCCTCATGGCTCTGCACAGCTCCTGAAAGGTGCCTGTGCTCAGCTGGGGCTGGGCTCTGTCTCCAGGCAGCACTGACACAGCCAGAGCACACAGCCTCAGCCTGCACCAAGGGAAATACGGGTTGGATATCAGGAAAAAGCTTTTTACAGAAAGAGAGATAAAGTTCTGGAATGTTCTGCCCGGGGAGGTGGTGGAGTCACCATCCCTGGGTGTGTTTAACACAGCCTGGATGTGGCACTGGGGGCCAGGGTTTGGTTGAGGTGCTGGGGCTGGGCTGGACTCGATGGTCTGGAAGGTCTCTTCCAACCTGGTCATTCTGGGAATTCTGGGGATTCCGTGAAAATCTGGGAATTCTGTGAAATTCTGTGAAAATCTGGGAATTCTGTGAAATTCTGGGATGATTGCCTCTGGGATCCCTGTCTGGGGATGGAATTGTGGCTCCCAAACGTCGGTTCTCCCTCTTTCCCAAGAAAACCACTCCGAGATTGTCTCAGCCTTGCATTTTTTGCTCCAGGGTAGCTCTGAGCCCTCCGTGCTGCCCAAGCCTTGGGCAAAGCTCCGAGGTTCTGCAGCCCCAGGAGTTTTTGTCCTTCAAAGCTCAGGGATCAGCTTTGGGCTGGAATTCCTCTGGCTCCACAGGAAATATTCCCAGAATCCCAGCAAGACCTCGCTGTTCTGTCCTGGCACAGGGGAACCAAAGGCAGCCTTGGGAATAAAATCCCACCAGGGCAGCTCAATCCTCGTGTTCCAAGCTCCAAATCCCAGCCAGGTCCGACATTCCAAGTTCTCTGAACCTTTGGTGCTTTCCAGGAGATGTCGTGAAGGGACAGGGAAAGGCTGGCATTCCAAACAGCACGTGGGGATGGCACTGGGAATCCTCTCTCCTTCAGAAACCTCTGGAAAAGGTGTGGAAAAGCAGGATCTGGGCCTGGCAGAGGTGCAGAGGGAGCAGTCGGGTTTATTTGGGACACAAGGGAGGCTGGGAAGTTGTTTTGGTTTATTCCTGTCACAAGAAAAGCCAAACCCAAAATGTGTGGATGCCTCCGGAGTGTCCTTGAGGATTCATCCCTAATCCAGGCAGGAATATCAGGCTGAACTGGCTGGGGATGATTTTGTCCACGTTTTTCTAGAAATTCTGGATTTTGACCCCAAATTCCAGCAGAAAGGTGAAGAGGAAAGTTCGCACCTGCCCTTAGGGAGAAATCCATCAGGATTTGTAGAATCCCAGAATGATTTGGGTTGAAAGGGACCTTAATGAAATAAATCCAATTTCTTTAGGGAATTAAATTTTAAAATGCCAATTTTGGACTGATTGAAGACTCCTCAGGATTCTGGTTTTTATTCAGGAATTCCACCCCATTCCAGGGGCAGGGACACCTTCCACTATCCCGAGCTGCTCCAAACCCCGTCCAGCCTGGCTTTGATCAATCCCAGGGATGAGACAGCCACAACTTCTCAAGCCCAGCTCAAATCCAGTTTTTCCTGGTAGCCAGTGTGGGCTTTTCCAAGAGGAGCCGTGGCCTGGGCTGGGCTGACTCATCCCACAGAGCCCATCCCTGCCCTTCGTGGTGAGCAGGGGCTGCCACAAGCTCCGCTCCCCAGTTCGGAGCCGTGGGAGGTGAGGTGAGATCAGAGCAGTCGGAGCTGTGGCCGCGGTGTTTTGGGAAGGAAACCAAACCCCCTGGATCTCCACGGCTTGGAATTAAAGCCCAAACCCCAATTTACTCTGGAATATTGTGCTCCCAACCAGGAAATCCTGCCTGGTTCCTCAGGGCGTTGGAGCACACGTCTCCACCTCCTGTGGGTGTGCTGCACATCACAATCCAAAATTCCCCCCACACCCCCAGAGCTCCAGAATAGCTTTTCTGCCTTTTCCAAATGTCCAGAAACTCTTCTCAAGTGCCTCAGGATGTCTCCCAGCACAGGGAACTGTTCCTTAGCCATGGGAATTCCCCCCAGATGGGCTGAAGCCATGAGGAGCCGCAATCTCCTGGCTGGGAACTTCCAAGAGAAGCCCAAATCCATCAGCACGGATTGAATCCCATCACATTTGGTGTGGGGAAGCAAAGTGCTCCTGGATCCCTGCCCAGAGGGAATGCTGCCATCAGTTTTCCATCTGAATTCCCTGTTGGAAGGGATCAGTTTGTGCCTGGGGTGGGCAAAGGGGTGGAGGGACTTCCCTCAGATCCGCTGGGAGCCCACCAAGGCCCTGAGGCAGCTCCTGTGTCCTGGGAAACCTGCACTCCCTCCCCTCCCGCCTTTTCCTTTCATCCCTCCTCCATCTGCTTCCCTAAGCCTGGCTTAGAGGAAGGCCCAGGACTAAAGCCCTTTGGATGCTGTCTGGGGCTGTGTTGACTGAAGTGGTATCCCGTTGCAGCTCTTTGTTTCGGGGTCACCAACTCCAGGTGCCAGAGGCCGCATTTCCCCTTCTCTCTTCCAGGCCCTCTTTCCATGCTCGTTGCTTCCAGTCGGGATTCGTCACCCACTGGGAACAGCTGCTGTGGGAGTCGGGAGGCCACCACTGCAGGGCCCAGTGTCCCATGGCGGTGGCAGGGGACAGCAGTGGGAATTCTCCCAAGGAAAACAGGCCCCGGCTCAGCTAAACCCAGCTGGGCTTTTCCAACCCCATTCCCGGCTCCAAAGGGGCCAAACTCCACATTTTAGGAGGTATGGAAGAAACTCCAACGTAAAAATGTGTGGTGTAACATCCCTCCCTCTCCTCCATCCGTGTTTATTTTCCAACCTCCGACTCCTGAATAAAAAGCAGAATCCTGAGGAGTCTTTAATCATTCCAAAACTGGAGGTTTGTTTAATTGAACTCCCGAAAGAAATTGGATTTATTTCATTTTGGGTTGGACATGGATCATCCGCAGAGTCCCTTCCAGCCCTGACCGTGCCACGATCTTCCCTTGCAACTCTAACTTCGCAAAAGCTTGGGATATATTGGAAAACTTGGAATCAATCTGATTTTTAGCCGAGCTATTGAAGCTGGTGAGAGTCTGGAAAATCCCCCAGGAGTGAGGGGAGAGGAATGGAACCGTTGGTGACCTTGAGAGCTTAAAGTTCAAACCTGCCCTGGCTTTTATTACCCAGCGAGGCCTCCAGAGTCCAGGCTGGGATAAGCTGGAATTCCCTGCATCCTTTGTTTACTCACGGATTTGCTGGCGTGAACTATTCCTAGGTACAAAACCCCAGACGGAATTCCCGCCGCTATTCCAGAACAAAGCCCATTTCTCATGGATGAGATCCCCATCTCTTTTTCGGGAGGCATCCAATCTATTTTTTTATTATTTATTTTTTTTCTTTTCGGATGAAGAGGAGTCTGTGCTAAATTTAAGGCCCAGACAGGAGTAAATTCATCATCCCAAAGTCACGGGCCTGGGTGTGCCCCGAAATTCCCGGTGCTGCTCCGAGCGTTTCTAACCGCGGCAGCAGTAACGCGATATCCGCACGTGCTGAGAGCCGGGCCCGTCGGGATATTCCTGGATACAAACCCTGGATTGTGGCTGTGGGATTCTCGGGGGGGGTCTCAGTAAGGGATCCTTCCCCAGCTGACGTCAGCGGGGCGGCTCGATTTCCACCACCCGAAATTCCAGGTCTTTTTGCCGTGTCTCGGAGGGGCCGGGGATGCTGGGAGAATTTGCGCCATTCCCGCTGTGATAGGGATTGGAAAATAGCACCAAGGGCTGGGAAAAAAATGCAGCCCTGCATTTCCCAGCTCCGGGACGAGGAGCACAATGGGAAGATGTCAATGCATGCTGGGTTTTTATGAGCCCCAGACTTGCTTGGGTTTGGATAACTCCAAACCAGACTGGGAATGTGAGGCTTAAATATCCCTTTTTCCCTTGGTTTTAAGGTGAAGGAGAGTTCACAGAGATGGGATTTGGGGAAGGAATTCCTGGCTGGGAGGGTGGGGAGGAGGTGGGATGGAATTCCCAGAGAAGCTGTGGCTTCCCCTGGATCCCTGGAAGTGTCCAAGGCCAGGCTGGACATTGGGGCTTGGAGCAGCCTGGGACAGTGGGAGGTGTCCCTGCCCATGGAATGGGATGGGAATGCGTGATCCTTAAGTTCCCTTCTATCCTAAACCATTCCCTGATTGATTCCCTGATGTGGGACAGCCGGTCCAAGTACAGCCAGGCCTGAGGTGATTAAATCAGGCTCAGTTTGTTCTGGGAATGACCAATGGATTGCGGGACACCCCCAGATCTGCAGTGGGAAGTGGCTGGAAGGATTCTCCTCCCAGAGATGGGACGACCCTGGGGAGAAATCCCATTGTCAGGTATCCCTGATACCTGAGAAAAGTGGGATGAACCAGGCTCAGCAGCGACCAGCAAAGCCCAGCAGGACCAGGTGGCCTCAGCTCTGGTGTCAGAGCTGGGATAGTCCAGCCTAAAGTCCAAACAACACGGACAGAGGTGGAAAGTTGGGATCACAGGATGTTGTGGATGGGCAGTGCAGGGAGGGGAACAAGGTGAGCCCAAAACTGGGGGGGGTCACCTGGGGCTGGCTGGGAAGGCTCAGCTCAGGGAATCGGCACTTAAGCCAGACCCAGGGAGAACAAGGTCTTAGGCTGGTTGGGACAACTTAAATGCATCTTGTTTCCCAAAAGAAAAAAAAGTAGGGAATGGCCTTTTCCTGCACACACCCAGAGCTCCTGGCAGCATCTTTACAGCTGTGTCCAAAAATCCCAATCAGGAATAGTCACAATTAGGAATATTCCCTGATGGCAGAATCTCCCTGATGGGAGATTTCCAGAGCCATAAAAACTCATTCCTTTCGCCTCTGATTTCCAGAGTTTTCCTTCTCTTGTTTTCTGATGGAAAATCCCGGTTGACCTGCTGGGAAGAAGTGCAGGAGGCACCTGCCTGGCTCAGGTTTCCTTCCCCAGTATTTCCATGTCACCCTGATCCCAGAATCCCAGAATTCCAGACTGGTTTGAGTTGGAAGGGACCTTGAACACCATCTCCAACCCCGTGGGCAGGGAACCTTTCACTATCCCAAGTTGATCCAAGCCTTATCCTTGGACACTTCCAGGGCTGGGGCATCCCTTGAGTCCTGCTCCAGTCTCACAGCTCTCCGACATCCCCGTGATTCCAATGGAATTTTTTCCCCTCTGTTTCTTGTTGACAGCCAGGTGGAGCCTCCAAAGCAGGATGTGAGCACTGTTTGTTGGAATCCCTGCACCAACCTCATCCCAAAAAAGTCTGTTTTCATCCAGACAAAAACTCATTACTTGTTTTACGGGCTTGTGGACGGGCACTGGCCTTGTTTTGGAATCCAGAGGGAATTTCTGGAAAAGCTTCCAGCTGGGACGGTGAAACACAGGGAGGTATTTTTAGTGTGGGGCTGTTGGGGTTTATTTTCCTTCCCATAAATCATGAGGATCTGCCTCTGTCCGTGCTGAAAAGGTCACGGGTAGCCGGGAATTTTGGCTGTGCTGGAGGGATCAGCACATCCTTCATCCTGGAAAAGGTGATGGAATCCCCAAGTGGGGGGTCCCCACCATTTGCAGGAGAAGCTGGTGATTAAGAAGTGGCTTTTTTAGGGAAAGCAGCAGCAGCAGGAAATAAATCCCAGCCCCAGCCAGGTGATCCATGATTCCCCACCACAAAGCTCTGGCTCCGGCAGGGAGCACTTGGAAGGAAAACTCGCTTGCAACACTTTTAAGGAGGCCGTGGCTTATCAGGAACATCTGTCCCGGCCTAAGCCGGGCTGTTGACTTTGTAAAGCCCGAGTTAACAGGGCAAAGCCAGGGATTGGCATCGGGAGCAGCGGTTCTGGGAAGGGCCCGTGGAGAGGAGGGTGCAGAGGAGCGGGAGGAAGGCTCGAGCCCCTTCGGGTGGCGGAGCCGCTCCCTGTGAGCTCATCCCAGGCTCCCTTTACGGCCTCCCAGGGAAAAGAGGCACTTTTAGGGAATGATTTAAGGAATGATTCATGGCCCTGTTTACGTGTCTGGGTTAGGAGGAGATAAATCACTCCTGGCACTGCAGGCACCGCCGGCTCCAGCAAACCAAACACCGCCTGGATCCGCTCGGGATTTCACTCGGGATCAAACTCCGGCCTCCGGCGGCGCGTGGCCCCGGCCCAGCAGCAGGGCAGGGATGGGCTCCGTGCCGTGCCCAGGAATAATCTGGGATGCAGGAATGGGACAGCCCACAGGTCTGGGTGCTGCTCTAGAGCCAGAGGGGTTCCCCAGCCGTAACTCATCCCCTCAGGAATAAAAATCCCAGATATTTGGAGCAGATCGGGGCTGGCAGGGACACGGCCCCAGTGGGATCTGCATGGATCCGCCGGATCCTCCCAGAATGGGATTTTAAAAAGGCTTTGGGTCATTTGGACTTGTCTGGTCTATTTTATATGGTTCCAAACACAGTTGCAACTGGGAAGGCAAGTGTGGAGGGAATAGAGGAAGGGTTAGGTGGGATATTAGGATTTGGGAATTCCTGGCTGGGAGGGTGGGGAGGGGCTGGGATGGAATTCCCAGAGAAGCTGTGGCTGCCCCTGGATCCCTGGAAGTGTCCAAGGTTGGACACTGGGGCTGGGAGCAGCCTGGGATTGTGGAAGGTGCCATGGGATCATCCTGAAGGTCCTTTCCAACCCAAACCATTCCCTGATTCCATGATTAAGCAGTAGGATGTGTTATTTCCTCTGATAATCTCCGTCACCCCACTCGTTTATTCCATGATTTCCATGGATATCTGTCTGAGCCTGGTTTTCCCTGTGTTTATGGACAGTCTGGGCCAGCAGTGTCCCCTGGAATTTGGGTCGCTGACGGATCGGGAGAGCGCTGACTCACAGAGCAAAGGCATCAGCACCTGCAGCCTCGTGTCTCACAGGGACACAGCCGGGGGATTTTCCATGTGAATCCAACTGGGAGGCAAAAATAAGAAACCTTCAGGGGTTGACCAGACTCAGGAATTTGTTATTCCAAGAGTGGGATGGAAACCAGGAGCTGGAGTCAGAGGGGAAATCTGAAGGGACAGGAAGTGTCCGAGGTCAGGTTGGACACTGGGGCTTGGAGAATCCTGGGACATCGGGAATTGTCCCTGCCCATGGCAGGGGGAGCACTGGATGATCCTTGAGGTCCCTTCCAACCCATGATCCCTGAGGTCCCTTCCAACCCATGATCCCTGAGTTCCCTTCCAACCCATGATCCCTGAGGTCCCTTCCAACCCATGATCCTTGAGGTCCCTTCCAACCCATGATCCTTGAGGTCCCTTCCAAACTATCCCATGCTGGTGCCGGATGTTTGGATTCTCCAGGGCAAACCCACAGCCCCTCTCCCAAACGTGATTCCCGGGATTCCTGCCCTGGATAAGATCCAGAGCCGGGATCCTTCCCGTGGCTGCAGCGATGCTCCAGCCTCGGCCAGGGAGCAGCCTCGGTGACATCAGCCTTGTTGGGGTGACACCCAGGCTGGGAGGGGCTCCCTCCCACTCTGGAAATCCTTCTTTTCCCGCCCTGACCTCCAAATTTCCAGGATATGGAGCTCATTGGTGGAAATGGATGGGCACAGCCCGCCCCCCACCATCCTGAGGGACAATTCCCTGCCCAATCCGTGCTGGAACGTGTCCCTGCTGTCCCCGCTGTCTCCTGGGAGGTGCCCTCAGTGCTGGTGGCGCTGCCCACGCCGATGATCCGCGGATGATCCCGAGGGAGCAGCTGTTGGCACTGGGAGCTCTCCGAGGTTTCCCTGCTCCGGCTGTGGCTCCTGGCACACGCGGAGCAGCAGGAACGTGGCCCGGAGCTGCCCCACGGCCTTGGCACGGCATTCCCAGGGCACGGATTCCGCGCCTCCCATCCCACCGGCAGACGTGACCTGGCAGGAGTCAATCCCAAATCCCTGCTGGGGCAGCGGGGAGGGATGTGGGATTGGCCATTCCGGCAGAAATATCTTGGGATCGTCCCCCAAGCCCCCTCAGGGACAGCAAGGACGGCAAAGGGAGAGTTTTGCTTCCAGCTCAATTTCTCCCGAAGGGAGTGAAAAAGGGAGGGCTGCTCCAGGTCTGTGCCTCTGGAAAAGGGAATTTCAGGGATTAGGATGCAGCTGGATGTCTGAACAAATGCTCCAGGGAAAGGAGCAGGTTATTCTGACCTGAAGGATTTGTGCTGTCCCAGGTTTCCAAGCTGCTGCAGGGAAGTCATGCCAAGATTTTGCCTCTCTCCCAAAATTCCTGGGCTGCCGGAGGCCACGGAGTGATCCTGTGTTGATTCCCAGTCAGGGCTGCTGGAAGGTGAGGGGTTGGTGTTTTGGAAGGAGGAAAAAACAGGAAAATGGGAAAACAAACAAACAAACAAACCA
>VZRH01002681.1:63028-73744 GCA_013397555.1 Urocynchramus pylzowi | reverse complement strand
AAAAAACCAAAAAAAAAAACCAACCAAAATCAATCCCAGCATGGGCTGGAGCAGCTGTGTTGGGATTTCAGTCAGACCTTTGGATAATTCACCCATGGGAAGGCTGGAATTTTGGAGCAGGAGCACTTTTCCCACTCCTGGTGCAGGCACAGCTCCCCCCCTCCCCTGATCCCAGGGGAAGAGAATTTCCTGCTTCTCCAGCTCATTGCTCCCAAATCCCTGCTCCCAAATCCATCTTTTCCTCCCCTCCTCTTGAAGCAGAGGACCAAAAATTTTGGGATAGTCCAAAAGGATAAGGCAGGGAAAGGGGAGAAGCTTTGCTGGGCCTGTGGGAAACTGAGGCAGGATCTGCTTTTCGCATTCCCAGATGGAATTCCCTAGGGAGCTTGGAGGCCCCAAGGTGTGCAGGATCTGGAGTTCAGTAAGACAAGATCACTCAGAATTCCCAGGTGAATCCTGAGGATGTTTTGTCCCTTGAGGGATATTCCAGGTTTTTACCTGGAGCAGGGAGGTGCAGGACCACGGAGGGACCACAGGTGATCCCAAATCCTGGCTCTGCTTCTTCAGGAGACTTGGAGTCACCTCCACAGGTCCCTTTTGGCTTCAAAAGCTGGGCTTGAGGAGGATGAGGTCTTCTCCAGGATGACCAGGGCAGGATTCCTGGGAATATCTGAGACATTTCAGTTGGGATTAATCATTCCTGAAGTGCAGAATGCCATGGATGTTGCTGATGATCCAGGAATAGAATTCCAACCCCTGCTGATCCCTCTGCTCCGGCCTCCAGGAAGGACATCTCTGCTCAGGCAGCCTGAGAGGAAATTATGGGAATTTTCTCCTTGCTTAGAAGTTGATTTTTCCATAGCTCAGCCTCTCGGGTACCACCTCGTTTGCTCCAGGGGTGGAAAACAAGAAATCCTTTGGGATTGACAAATGTTGTCCCCAAATTCCTGTTCCTGGAAAGGCACCACAAATTTCAGTTCTGGATAAATGGCACGTGCTGACTGCAAATTGTGGATTCCCAATCCCTGGAAGTGCCCAAGGCCAGGTTGAACAGGGCTTGGAGCACCCTGGGATAGTGGAAAATGTCCTTGCCCAGGGAATGGGATGATCCTTACGGTCTCTTCCAACCCAAACCATTCCAGAACTGCAATGTTTTCCCTTTTCCTTTTTTTTCTCCTGCACTCCCTTTCCCCTTCCCAGCAATTCCCTGGTGCTCTCCCAGCAGATCCCAGCATTCCCTGCCCTCAATCCCAACAAATCTCTTTGCCTGGAGCTGCTTTTTGAGCAGCTGCCAGAGAAGTGGCACAGAAAGGACCCCGTTATTCCCCAAAATGACGTCCATAAACGAGGATGACCGGGACCTCAGCCAGGGATGGAAATTCCAGAGGACATCCTCATCCTACCCCATGGGCTCCAGAGGGGCAAGGAGAGGGGGGAAAAGGGATCCAAATGGATTTTACAGCCTCAGGATAAAGTTGTTGTGTCCCCCTTCCCTTTGGCATTTCTGCTTTCTCCGGACAAGGAGGGAAAAGCGACATTCCCAGATCTTTTCCCCACGAGGAACTTTTATTTTCCAGCAAAACCCAGCCCTGGGAAAAGAGAAGGGGATGATTGAGCAAGAGGAGCAGGTGGGATTTGATTGGAAAACCGGGAAGCCCAGGGAGGAGCCTCCATCCCTTCTAGGTGCTCCTGGGATTTTGGGAACGAAGGGAAAAACAAGGCTCAGGATAAAGCCATTCCTTGGATAAACTGAATGCCAAGGAACTCAGTGCAGGAATTTCTGCTGAGGAAATTTAGGGAAAGCTGATTTAAAGGGA
This sequence comes from Urocynchramus pylzowi, assembly GCA_013397555.1. Classification (NCBI taxonomy): domain Eukaryota; kingdom Metazoa; phylum Chordata; class Aves; order Passeriformes; family Fringillidae; genus Urocynchramus; species Urocynchramus pylzowi. Next base: position 71,927 of record VZRH01002681.1, on the reverse strand, counting down.
TTTGCTGGCAGCTTTTAAAGGGATTAAGTCTGCAGGGACAGGATAACCTCGACCTCTTCCTCCAAAACAGCTGGATTTGGGAGCTGGATCCGTCTGGGAAAATTTCTGCCTTCCCTTGGATGCTCCTCTTGCTCCCAGAATTCTCATCAGCAAAAATTCCTCCTCAAAAAATCTTCTCAGTGCTCCTGAGTGGCCAATTAATGGGAAAAATGGGGGTGTGAGGGGAAAAAGAAATCCCAAAAAAGTATGATCCAATTTATTTCAGGTGTTGGTTTGAGGATGGAATAAATTCCAGCTGCTCTGGGCAGGAAAAGATTATAGGAGGAGCTCTGAGGGAATAGCTCAGGTTGGTAAATCCCATCCTGGATATTCCCAGTTTTTCATCAAGGCAGGGGCTGTTGGGAAAAATATATCCTGTATTTATTCCTTTCTGTTGGATGAAGGGTTTTACCAGGATGAGGGATTTTTTGGGGGGATGAAAAGGTGAAGGCACGTGGGAATTTAATAAAAGAGGAGGGAAATGTTGAATATGGGAATCCTGAGGAGGTTTTGGCTCTGGAATTCGCTGGGATGAAAAATTCCCAGCGCCTTTTATCTCCTTTTTCATTGTCCTGTGCACGGAGTTCTGGATATTAATGTGGATTTTGGGATTCTCAGCATGGCACAGGTGGCCTTAAAAAGAGAGGAAATCCGTGGATATTGATGAAAATATCCCTTTTTTGGCCAATTTTCCATCCTAGCCCAATTCCAAGAGGTGCCAGTTTAGGATGAGAGGTGACACTTGAGGGCTGTCACCTCCCAGCTTGGGGGCAGTTCAGGACATTCCTGCCCCCAGAATTTGCATCCAGGCTCCCAATTTTCCCAGCTCCTGCTGGATTTGGGCTTTGCTCATTTGTCTGATCCTGGCTGGGATTGGTGAGGATTTTTCAGTCCTTGCTCTCTTCATCCGAGTCGCAAATCCTGCAAATTAGGGATTAATTTCCTTCCTCTCTCCATATCCAACAGACATCTCATCCTGGGACTTCCATCCCTGTTTTTCTCTCATCCTAAGGGATCCAAATCCCCTCCAAAGCAGTGGCTGCTGCATCTCCAGCACTTCCCACCCATTCCCAAATCCTGAAGCCCCACCTGGGCTCTCCTGGAAGTGAAGCCGCTTCTTTTGCTGCCTGGGAATCTCCAGATTCCCAAAAATCAGCACAAATGGTTCAAGCAAGGCTGTCCCCTGGCATTTTTTTGGATCAGGTGTTGGGATTGTTTTTCCAAGGGAAAGCTTTGCCCAGCCAGAGCCAAACGTGCCTTGGATCAGGAAGATATCACAAGGAAAATATTCCCGTGGATTCCTTTCACCTTGGACAGCTGGGCTGGGAATTGGAGCAGGGATTTAATTTTGCCTTAAAATCAGGAGATCCAAGGCAGGAAAATCCAAGGAAAATCAGGAAAATGTGCAGTTAGGGAGCTGAAATCCCTCCAGCAGCTGGAAGATCCAGAGGATCTCCAGGTTTTTGAGCTCCGGGTGTTTGTGCTGTCCCACCTGCTGTCCATTGATCCCACATCTGAGGATTCCAGGGTTGGATAATCCCCAATCCCTGGGGATCTTTCAGCCCCATGGAGGCACTGAAATGTCCCCACAAGGGGTTGGGACAGAGGGAATGCCAAGTCCCAAACTCCCAGCTCCCAGACTGGTTTCCCCTGGATCTTTAATGGGATTTATCCAGCACCATCCCACAGTTTTCCCAAAATCTTTTGAGAACCGACGTCTTCAAACACCAGGATTCGGTGAAAATCCCTGGTTTAATCCATAAATTGATTTACATTCACATTTCCACCCCTTTGACCAAGGGGAAACCCACAAAGTCAGGTCCTAAATAGATTACTTTTATCATTTAAATCATTTTTTGGGAGGAGAGGAGGGAAGGTGGGGTCAGTTTTGGTGGATGTTTTTTAAGGATAGGGCAGGTTTAGGAAATTAAACCTGAGCTGAGCTCGGAGCTCTGTCCCTGCCCAGCTCCAGGCCCAGCCCTCAGAGACTTTTCCCTTTTATTTCTGGGAATGAAAATGTGTTTTCTGTGCATCCCTGCAAGCACAGCCGGCGCAGCCGAGGACTGAGCGTGCTTGGGATGAATCCCTTGGAATTCCTGGGGTCCCATCCCTCTAAATCCAGCCTAACTCCGCCAGCTTTGGCGGAATCGCTCCGGCTCCGCACAGATCCGAGCGCCAGCGGGAGCTGACCCCGAGCTTTTCTGTTCCCAATCCAAGCTGAAATGAGGGATGGTGCCTTAAATGCGGACAGGCCAAACATCTGGGAAGGGCTGGAATCGTTCCCATTAACGTGGACGCGGTTTGGAAGCGGCTCCCGCTTGGGAAGGGTTTTCAGCCTGGATTTGTTCCAAGGACACGAAAACCCAACTCCTGTTTTACTCCCGGCCCCTTATCAGATTTAACTCCACAGCTGCGGGTCCATTGCCCCCGTTCCTCCCCCTGGGAGCCCACTGGGAAATGGAATCCCGGGTTATTTGGGAGCTGGGATTCATTAACCCTCGTTATGTCATTTGGAGGGAGTTTGTGTCGGGAGTTAATTGGGCCCCAGCTGGTTCCTGTTACTGGCTTGGCAAAGGGGATGGACTGGAAAGGAGAGAAGGAACCTGGATTTGGGATTGGGGTGGCTTGGGGAGCGCAGGGAAATCATGGAATGGGTTGGTTGGGAGGGATCTTAAGGATTATCCCAATCCCATCCCATCCCATGGGCAGGGACACCTCCCACTGTCCCAGGCTGCTCCAACCTGGCCTTGGACACTGCCAGGGATCCAGGGGCAGCCACAGCTTCTCTGGGATTTCCATCCCAGCCCCTCCCCACCCTCCCAGCCAGGAATTCCCAATTCCCAATCTCCCATCCATCCCTGCCCTCTGGCAGTGGGAGCCATTCCCTGTGTCCTGTCCCTCCAGGCCTTGTCCCCAGTCCCTCTCCAGCTCTCCTGGAGCCCCTTCAGGCCCTGCCAGGGGCTCCAAGGTCTCCTGGAGGGGAGGGTGGGGAGATGCTGTCAGCTCCCAGTTCTGCCTGGGACAGATCCCTCCACACATCCCTGGGATTCAGGCAGGATTTCATGGAGCCTGACACCTGCGGATGAAATCTCCATGTAGAGGAGGAAGCAGCACGGGAGGTTGTAATTCCTCAGAGGAGAGGGGTCCTTGGCATTAAATTATTTCCTAGGAATGTTTTCCTCCTGGATAGAAGCCTTATCCCTGCAGCCTGGGATGCTCCATCCCAAAATTGCTGCTTCCCTGTGTGAGTGTGCACGACGGGATCAGGCCCAGCCCGCGCTCCCTCTGCCACCTCCGTGGATGGTGATTCCATGGAGGAGCTGCTCCTTGGGACACGACTGCAGGGCGAACCGGGACTCCCAGGCCGAGGCCGAGGCAATGACGGACGCAGAGGAGGGTTTGGGATTGGAGCTTGACCTCTCTGCCCGCTCCCTGCAGGTGGATGCCGACGATGTCATCACCAAGGAGGAGCAGATCTTCCTCCTGCTGAAGGCCAAGGCCAAGTGCGAGCGCCACCTGAAAGCCAAGGTGCCCAAGGTGCACGGTGAGTGCTCCCGAATTCCCGGGCTGGGGCTGGATCCAGCCCTGCTCCTCCCAGCCCTTCCCCTCAGCCCCACCTGCTGGGAGCAGGGAGGGGAGGAGGCACCTGGAGTGTCCCAGAGAATCGGATTTTCAGGACAGCCCACGGGGAAGGAGGTTTGGAAAGCAAAGTTGTCGCAGACTTGTTCTGCTCTGGAATTCCAAGCAGCGAGGGTCCAGGAGGAAGAAGAAGTTGTGGAGTTTTAGCCCTGGTTGTTGTATCCAATGCACAGGAGAGTGCACCAACCACCAGCTCTGCCGGGATCACGGAATTCCGGAATGGGTTGGGCTGGGAGGGACCTTAAAGATCCCATTCCACCCCTCTGGAATGGGCAGGGACACCTCCCTCTGTCCCAGGGTACTTCAGCCTGGACTTGGACACTGCCAGGGATCCAGGGGCAGCCACAGCTGCTCTGGGAATCCCATCCCAGCCCCTCCCCACCCTCCCAGCCAGGAATTCCCAATTCCCAATCTCCCACCCATCCCTGCCCTCTGGCAGTGGGAGCCATTCCCTGTGTCCTGTCCCTCCAGGCCTTGTCCCCAGTCCCTCTCCAGCTCTCCTGGAGCCCCTCCAGGCCCTGCCAGGGGCTCTGAGCTCTCCCTGGAGCCTTCTCCTCTCCAGGGGAACATTCCCAGCTCTCCCACCTGGCTCCAGAGGGCCACCAGCCCTGGAGCAGCTCTGGGGCCTCCTCTGGACTTGTTCCAGAGGAGAGCCACTATTCCAAACCCCAAAAATCCTTTGCAACCAGTGAGAGAGAAAACAAAGCATTGCTCCAAGACCTTTCTCCTTCCCCACTCTCCCTCTCTCCTCGGAAGGGCCCGAGTTCAGCTGAGCCTTCCACTTCCTTCCACTTCCTTTCTATTTTGGACTGGAAAATCACTCCCAGCTGTGGGGCTGGGGGGAGGAGGAAGGAGAGAACTCTCTGATGTGGGGAGCCAAGCCCTCATCCCCCGCTGGCTCCTTCTCTCACATTCCCAAGTGTTAATTCCTGAGGGACCCCTCAGTCCCCGGCGTGGGTGTCCTGTCCCACTTCCCTCCCTTTCCCGGGAAAACGGGACAAGCCACGATGTTCCTGCACCTCGGCTCTCCCTTCCCTCCGGGAATGCTGTGGGAAAGGTCCCCAAATCCAGCTTCTCCACCTGCCCTCCCGGTGCCTTTGGAAACGCCAGCAAGGGCCATAAAATCCCAGCTTTCCTTTGATTCCCAGCCTCCTGTTTTCCATCAGGAAACCTCAAGCCACATCCTCTGCTGCTCCTTTGTCCCCTCACCCCGTGCCCAATTAACACCTCGTTAATTGCACATGTGCCAAGGCATTTCCTGCTGGTGTCTCGCTGCCCACCTGGTCCTGCTCCCGCCCCTTTTCCAGCTTTTCTGAGGCAGCATTTGGGATCGATCCCCCTTCACTGTGGGCAGGGATGGGGAGGTGATTGACAGCCGGATTTGGGGCTCTTTCCCAACGGCAGAGCAAAGGAAGCAGATCCCAGGGATTTGTAGATCCCAGGGATTTGGGGATCCCGTGGTTTTGGTACTGGTGGGAGACCTGGGTCTGGGACTGGAATGGAAAAATTCCAACCTGCTGTGGTTTCATCCCATGGACACAAATCCTGTCCCTGGAAAAAGCTGTCCTGAGCTCCTCAGACCCCCTGCTCCATCCCCTACAGCAAATCCAATCCCAAATAGTCCAAGAGGAGGAATCACCTGGATTTCAAGGCTCTGGAGGCTTCACTCTCTAGCAGAGGCAGATTAGATCCAATTAATCTGCACTAATCCAAAGGCAGAATTAATTCCCTCCCAACCTTTTGCAAGGAATGTTTTTTTAGGATTTAGCACCCCAGAAATTCCCTCTAGGATTTCCCAAACAAGGCAGGGATTTGCCTTGGTTTAAGGAGTTTGTGAACCCAACAAAGAGTCTTCCAATTTGGAAAAGCTCTTCCCACTATTCAGAGGAGCTGCCATCCACAGATTTTGGGATTTCAGATGCCTTGGGACACAGGGAAAGCGGTTGGGTCCGATGCTTTCCTCCTTGGATGATCCAGAATTTGGGATGTGGTGTCTGTTTTGGTGATCAGAGGCATCCAGACCTGTGCCCTCCTCATCCAGAGGGAGGATCTCATCCCGTTACCTCTTCCCTCACTGCAGATCCCAAAGAAAAATCTGGGAAGGGCAACAATCTTCACCATTATGATGCTTCTATTTGCAGATGGGATTTAAAAGAAAAAAAATTTATGAGGAAAAGTAGGGTTGGTTTGGAGCAAAATAAATCCTGGATGTGGTTTCCAGTTGATCCATGGTCAAATCCACGCTGGGTTTGTCATTCCAAAGAAGGGAAAAGGACAGGCCCATAAAGAGGCAGCAGTTTTGGGGAGATCCTCAGGAAAACACATCCCACAGTTATCCAAGGATGGGATTTCTCCAGCCTTTCTTAGGGAGTGGTTTGTGGTGAGGGATAAGATCCACGTTCAGCTCCTTCTGCTGGAAGGGATCTTCCTGCAGAGCCAGAATCCCTCTGGGATCATCCTGGAGCAACTCCAGTTGAGGGCCAACCCTGCCGACAGCCCAGCGGTGTCGGATGTTTGGGAAAGGAGAAAGTTTCCACTTAAAATTCCTGACCCAACTTGAGGACTTGAGGGAGATCTCTCCTGGGAAACTCCTCACCACAGGGGTCGTAGGAAAAGAGTCTTTGACCCCATTCCAGAAAGTGGGAACATGTCCCGGCTGGCAGGGTTGATATTCCAAAGAAAAATCTTAGGGAACAAAAAGGTTAAAACCCCCTAAAATTTCAGACTTTCTTCAGCCACTGTTTATGTGTAAAAACTCCAAATTCCCTTTTTTCCACCCCCTAAAAAGGTTAAAATTCTGTTTTATGGGAGGATGAGGTCCCTCCTCTCCTCCTGGAGGGCTCACAGGGATCCTCTGGCCCCTGGCCACCTCCCAGGTGTCTCTGAGCCCTGGCTCCTGATCCGTGTGGCTCCCACATGGATCTGTGCCATGGGGAGCTGAGCCTGAGCTGCTCCAGGAGCTTCCACAGAGCCCCGGCAGGATTCGTGCGTCATCTCCACCTCTGGCTGAGGCACTGAGGGCTGGAGACCCAAAACACAAAACCAAAAAAACCCCAAAACCCTCCCCCCACAAGCATTTTGTTTCCTCCTTTTCTCTTTTTCTCCCCCTCCCCCACCCCCCTTTTTTCCTTAAATTTAGTCTCCAGATGAAAGCCTTTGGGAAAGAACAGGAAACCCGAAAATTTCTCTTCTCCCGACACAAATATTCCATCCCAGCCCTGGTGGGCAGCTGATGCCACCCCAAAGTTAAACCTGGAAGGGGATGAAGTGAAATTCCCAGCCCTGAGCCATCAGACCTGACTTTTTTTTTAATCCATGAATTAAAAGCTTGTCTTTCCCTGGTTTGGAATGGGAGATGGGACATTTTGTGGGGAAAAAAGAGGGAGTTTTGCACAACCCTGTCATTAGCAAAGGCCCTGGCCAACCCTTTCTCTGAGCCTGAGGTGTTGCAGCTCCAAACTGGGTTGTTTTTTTAATAAATAAACCTATTTTCCCAGGAAAGGTGTTATTTTTAGTTGGGGATCTGGGTCTATTTACCTGGGTTGTGCATCCCAGTTTGGTTTCGCTGTCCCTAAAGGACCTAGAGCTGATTCCAGGCTCTCGCTGGGCTTGAGGAACCCCAAAATCTGCTCCTGGTTTCCTCTCCAGAGGGTCCAGCACCATTCCCTGATGCCAGCAGCTCCCAGAGGTTGGGAGAAACCTCAGGTACCCCAGAAATGAAGGGAGACAGAGGCATCCTAAGCCCTAAACACCCCATCCCTTTATAAATCCATTATTTCTCCAGCTATTTCCATCTTCTCCCAGTTTCTGTTCTCAGTCCTTGCAGATGTGGCCCAAAATCCATTAAAAAATCCAAACCATACCTTGTGAATATATTCCCAGCACAGTTTTGGCTTGGAAGAGCTGCCACTGCCCCAGTGGACACCAGCTGGGGGGTCAACATGGAGCAGGAGACTTTTGAGGATGGAATTATGGATTCCATAGGATGGAATTATGGAATTCCATCTTCTAGGATGGAATTATGGACTGGGAGAGATTCTAGGATGGAATTATGGATCAGGAGACCTTCTAGGATGGAATTATGGACCAGGAGACCTTCTAGGATGGAATTAAGGACCAGGGGACTTTTTAGGATGGAATTATGGACTGGGAGAGATTCTATGATGGAATTATGGACCGGGAGAAATTCTAGGATGGAATTATGGGCCGGGAGACCTTCTAAGATGGAGTTATGGACTAGGAAACCTTCTAGGATGTAATTATGACCAGGGGACTTTTTAGGATGGAATTATGGACCAGGAGAGCTTCTAGGATGGAATTATGGACCAGGAGAGCTTCTAGGATGGAATTATGGACCAGGAGACTTTTTAGGACAGAATCAGAGACCAGACTGTTCTTCTGGAGTTTGAGGGAGCTCAGAGTCATGGATATGAACCAGGATGGACTTGCAGGAGCTGAAACTGGGATGTGGCCTCTACCTGCCAAGTTTTATGGGCCTGGGGCTCCCAGTCCTACTGAGGAATGTCCACAGAGCAGCTCAATAGGGTTTGGAACTCATGGGAGGGATGGATTTTGGGAATTACAGGTCTGTGGTTTAGATTTGTAAAAGAACACGGAAAGGGTAGAAAACATTCCAGAGGGTGGCTGGACTCTAATGCTGATTATCAGCCTTGTTTTAATGATTGAGATGAGCGATATTTCTCCCTCTCAGAGGGAGGCTGGAGGGGTTTGGAAGGACTGGATGTGCTGGAATGAGGAAAGAAGGAAGGGGATGTGCCAGCAGTGGCAGGTCGGGAGTTCCCGATGGGAAGTTGGAGGCTGAGTTTCTGCTCCTGGGTTGGGAAGTTGGGGGGTGGATGGGCAGTGTCCAGAACTGGCTGGTGAGGTCAGGAGGGTGTCTCTGGAGCTGGGTCATGGAATTGTCTGGTGGCCTTGGGACTGAGGTGAGCCAAGACATGTTGTGACCTGGAACAGCTCCAGGCCCCCCGTGTCCATCCCCTCCAATGTCTGTTTCCTCCAGGGCTGGGCCCAGAAGGGGAGTTCTGTCCATGAGACACCGGGTGAGGAGCAGGAAAGGTCTTTGAGCAGTGACAGAGACAGAAGCTGCCTCTGCCCACGGCCATGGAACTTCTGGAGTGATTCCAGTGGAGCTGAGGAAGGGCCTGGAGCATCTCGGTGCCCAGGAAAGGCTGAGGGAGCTGGGGCTGCTCAGCCTGGAGAG
>VZRH01002681.1:30766-47003 GCA_013397555.1 Urocynchramus pylzowi | reverse complement strand
AAAAATAAAAAAAAAAAACCAACTGTCTGTGGCTATAAATATATGGATTTGCTGGCTATCTCTGGAAATAGGCCTGAACCTATAGATAGCTGGAGATATCCACACCTAAATAAACACCACGTGCGTGCGCACATCTCCAGCCAGGGATGTTTGTTTAGGTGGGGAGTTTTCCCATTTTAGCCATGCTGGGATAATTTTAAGATTGGCCAAAGCAGCAAACAGAGGGCCCCAGAGCAAGTTGGTGTCCTGCCCCGAATAAATGGGGATTATTTTACACAGAGCAGCTCGGAAACCGCTCTCTGCAAAGAGCAAAGTGTGTTAAAGCCATCAGAGCCTGCAGAATTAACAGCTCGTAACTGCCCGGGGAGCAACTGCTCCTGGGCTGCTTCCTCAGGGAAAATTACCACTGGAGGATGGGAACTGACAGCCCTGGAGGTTGATTCCTCCGTTAGTCAGGTAGGATGAAGCAATCCAGGGAAGTGTTTCCTCAAATTCCTTCCAGATAACATTAAAGAGGGAGTGAACAATNGATCCAGGGGCAGCCACAGCTTCTCTGGGATTTCCATTCCCATCCCTCCCCACCCTCCCAGGGAAGAATTCCTTCCCAGTATCCCATCTAAATCTACTCTCTTTCAATTTGAACCCAGTCCCCTCATCCTGTCCCTCTATCCCTTGTCCCCAGTCCCTCTCCAGCTCTCCTGGAGCCCCTTCAGGCCCTGCCAGGGGCTCTGAGCTCTCCCTGGAGCCTTCTCCTCTCCAGGGGAACATTCCCAGCTCTCCCAGCCTGGCTCCAGAGCACAGGGGCTCCAGCCCTGGAGCAGCTCTGGGACCTCCCCTGGATTTGCTTCAGCAGCTCATATTTATTGTGGATTTGTTCTGTTCTCCCACTCTTCCCTAAGCATCCTTTCCTGGCCATGAAGGAGACAGGGAGCAGAGGTAAAAGGACCTTTGGCCTGGCCCTTCTCCTTTGTTCCCTGAATTCCCTTAAAGCCAGGGGGATGTGTGACCTGTATTCCTGGAGCTCCTCAATCTCTGGATAAAATGCAGCACTAATGATGAGTGATGAACCTCAGGCAGCTTTTTTAGCCCATTTCTCCCCAAATTCCACACAACCACCCTCTGTGGATCCCTTACCTTCCACACATCCAGCCAATAGCAGCAGGATAATTTTTCCTGTCACTTTTTCCAACAGTGACAGCAGCAATGGCAGGTTTGGGTGAAAACCCAGGAATTCCCCTCATTCCCATCTCCCCCAAAAGACCAGGGATGCCAAACACAGCTGGTTTCAAAGCAGGTCAAACCCATCCAAGGGTGAGCTGAAGGGTGAACGGGATCTCCACCTCCTAAAATCCTGGGGAAGGGGAGTCGGAGCCAGCAACTTGGGAGGTTGGCTCAGCTTGGGAACCACCACCAGCAGCAGGATGGGTCATCCTCAGATCCAACCCCAACCCTGTCTTCATCTGCTCCTGCTTGTTTGTAGCGTGAGGGTTTTACGGCTTCCCGGGAATTCGGAGGGGCCTGGAGAATCTGTCCCCTTCCAAACACAATGGGAAGGGCCCAGCGTGTTGCAGGGCTGCTTTATCTGAACCCCATTGTTCCAAGCAGCAGTCCTGGAGCTCTCTGGGGTCCTGGGAAAAGCAAACAACTTTGTGGAGCCTCAAAGTGACGGCACAGGAACGGGTTTGGATTGTTTTATCCCGAATTTCCACAAAGGAATGTCAGCAAAGTGTCAGGCATTTGCGGCAGGACACGGGCAGAGGTTTTAAAGTCTGTGGAGGGATAAAAAAAATTATCTGAGAGATGTTTTGTTCATAATTTCAATTAACCCCGAGGTGCCATCCTCATTCCATACCTATGGATTTGGTCTGGTGCGATCCTGGAAATAGAATCTGAGAATCCTGGAATGGTTTGGGTTGGAAAAGAACTTAAAGATTATTTTTATGGACATGCGTGTCTAAATTGGGGTGTCTGAGAGTAAACTGGAGTGTCTGAGGCTAAATTGGGGGCCTTTTGTGAGAGCTGATCCCAGTCACTCTCCAGACTGGGAGGATTTGAGAGCCTGGAATCTCTGTGGATGAGGGGAACGGAGTCCTGCAGGAACAGGGTGTCAACACCCAAAGTTTTCCCTGAGGTTTTGGAAATCAGTGCCTGTTCTGTGCCTTTTGTGAATATCCCATTTTGTGAATATCCAATTTTGTGAATATCTCATTTAGATTTTTGTTGTCCCATTTTCCTGTAAAAAAAAAAAAGAAAAAGAGAAAAAAAAGAAAATGACATGAAAGTCTTTACTTAACTGTAAAAGATATCTCCAAAGTNAAAAAAAAAAAAAGAAAAAAAAAAGACAAGAAAAGCAAGGACAGAGATTTTCTGCTTTTGTTTATCACTCAAAGCAGCAAACCTCCAATTCCAAACGTGTCCTTAAAGACATCTGAATCAGCAGCTCCGAGAAACTTTGCAGATATTCCATCTGGAAAATCCTTATTTATGCTTCCCTGTGCTGCTGATCCCACCCTTCACAGCCTTCCCATTCCTCAAAAAACACTGGATCCCTCCCAGCTTCACAGCCTGAGTGCTGCCGGTGTCTTGCTAAAGGGGAATAAAAAGGATAAAAGGAAAAATTTGGATACAGGGCACAGCTGCATGAAACTCAGGATAGGATTTGCCTCTAGAAAATTTCTGCTCTGTCTGGTTTTCCTTTTTCCTTTGCATGCATGGCAAGAGTTGAAAGAGTGGAGGGTTCCTGCAGGAATCCAATTCATGGAATCCTGGAATCCTGAATTGATTGGGGTTGGAAGAGACCTTGAAGTCCAGCCAGTTCCAACTCTGTGTCATGGGCAGGGACACCTCCACCAGCCCAGCTTGCTCAAAGCCCTGAATATTCTGATTAAATTATAATTGAATTGAACCACATTGGTTTAGTTACCACACTTTATAGACCAGGATTTCATGGCAAGGCCAGGTTTGGCCTCTTCCAAAGAAGGGACGACCAGGGATGGTCAGTCTCTCCTCAGGGTGGACTTCCAGGAGACTTCTAGGGAACTTTCTGGAGTGATGGAGCTCTAGGTTGTGTCCATGGCTTGGCCATCATGGCCTTTGTGGTTTTCTGGGAATTATTTAACTTCCCCTCCATCCCAGCTCCCTAAGGCCACTCCTCAGACCGTTGTTGCAGCTGGCAGATCATTCAATATTTTCCTACCTGGAGGATCTTTCCTGGTTGTTCATGGTGGTTTTCATGGAGCTGGGACCTCCCTTGGGATACATGGAACTCCTTCGGAGACTTTGTCCCTTCATGGGTAAATCCAGGGAGGAAAAGCTCCTGGGAACTACCAGCCCTGAGCTCCAAGTGAGGGAGAAGTGGAAGTGGAGAACCTCAGTTTTTTGCTCCAAAGGTTTTCCCCAAGGATCTGAGTACCCCCTCCAAGAAATCACATTTCCCAAGGGCTTTCCAGAGTGACTCCAGGTGGGATTTGGGGCACCTCCTCCTCCAAGGAGGACTCCAGGAGAGCCTTTCTGTTTCTTGGCTCTTGGTGCTCAACCTCCTTTCAAAGAGAGGCCCTGTGGTCAATCAGAGCACTCAACTTTCCAAAACCTCCTGCCAATCCAGAGGCTCTTCCCAAGGACATTCCCGCCCATAGGAACGTGGATCTTCCCTGTGAAATTTCTGAATGGGGCTCAGGGATGTTTTGTTAAGGCCTCACAACTTTTGTTTTACTGAAAATTCCAACATTGGAGTGAGATTATTATTACTATTATTATTAATTATTAATATTATTATTATTTCATTTTTTACTATGGAGGCAGACATTTTCCAGCTCCAGGAGGATTCCAGCTTGGCAGCAGGAAAATCACACCAGGATATTTTTCCCTGAAAGCTTTGAAATCTCTTCTTCTTGGCTTTTCAGGGCCTGCTGCCTGCACAGACAGATCTATAAAAATCTATAAAAATATCCCATAAATACGCACAGACACACTCAGTAAATTAATATTGGCAAGGGCTTCGCTCCTCCAGTGCAAACCGCAGAGAAACATTCCCAAATCTGCGGATTCTGATGTAATAGGGCTGAGGTTTGGCATTCCAGGACAGCGTTCCAAGCCTCAAATCCCAATCAGAGCTGTCATTCAGAGCCCAGCATTCCTGACGTGATTGCAGCCCCGTGGGCAGGGCGAGGGAGAGGAGGGAATGAGGAGAAAGATGCTGAATTGGTTGGGGTTTTTTTTGATTTTTTGCTAAAATCAGTCTGAGAAAGGCTGGGATGGGGGCAGGCCTTTTAACCCTTTCCAGGAATCCCTGAGTTAAGCTGCAGGATCAAGGAAAGTATCCCAATATTTAATGGAAACCTCAGGGTTTCAAGGCCAGCTTTAGAAAATAGCAACCTAAAACTTCCTAAATGATTAATTATTAAGAACTCTTCCGTGACAGAGCCTTTTCCAATGGGATTTTGGCAAGCTCAGGTTGTGTCTGGATTGGATAACCACAGGCAGAGGCTGCTTGGGATTTCAAAAAGGGAAAAATAAACGCAGGTGATTTTTTTTCCTCATATCCCATAGTGAAAGTATTTCCTTCCCGTGTTTTCTGGTGTGGGTTACACTCCCCCAGGCTGGACATCAGTCATCCAGCAATGGCCTAATTGTGCAATTCCAGCAAAATTCCCAGCCCAGCAGGTATTTTTGTCCAGGTGAAAATTCCCAAGTGATCCCTGGACTGGGCCGAGAGTTTGTAAAGCGCTTTGGGTTCCTTTAGGATGAAAACAATGCGAAATTCCCAGGCATGGGATTAACCCCACTCCATCATTAATTCCTTGCCAAATTCCCAGCCCAGCAGGCATTTTGTCCAGGTGAAAATTCCCAAGTAATCCCTGAACTGGGCCAGGAGTTTGTAAAGCGCTTTGGGTTCCTTTAGGATGAAAACAATGCGAAATTCCCAGGCATGGGATTAACCCCACTCCATCATTAATTCCTTGCNAGGCTGGACATCAGTCATCCAGCAATGGCCTAATTGTGCAATTCCAGCAAAATTCCCAGCCCAGCAGGTATTTTTGTCCAGGTGAAAATTCCCAAGTGATCCCTGGACTGGGCCGAGAGTTTGTAAAGCGCTTTGGGTTCCTTTAGGATGAAAACAATGCGAAATTCCCAGGCATGGGATTAACCCCACTCCATCATTAATTCCTTGCCAAATTCCCAGCCCAGCAGGCATTTTGTCCAGGTGAAAATTCCCAAGTAATCCCTGAACTGGGCCAGGAGTTTGTAAAGCGCTTTGGGTTCCTTTGGGATGAAAACGCCGCGAAATTCCCAGGCATGGGATTAACCCCACTCCATCATAAATCCCTTGGGAAAATCCCACTCCCCACCTCAGGGAACACAAACCCCGCTTTCCCAAGCTGCCAAAAAGACGGGATTCCCAAAGGATCTGGGCTCTGCGTGCTGCCAGGGTTGTGTGGTGCAGCAGGGCCGCGTTCCCGGAGTGACGCTGTTTTCTCCATCATTTCTGCTGCAGGAGGTCTTTGATCGCCTCTATTTGATTTATACTGTTGGATACTCCATCTCCCTGGGATCCCTCACAGTTGCTGTCCTTATCCTGGGATACTTCAGGTAGGCGGCTCTGTTTTTACCTAAGCGACAGCGGAAAAGCCGCGGGTTTTTCCGGAAGGATAAAACTGGGGTTGCACAGTTCAGGAAGCCACCAGTGGTGGTGGTGGCATCTGTGATTTGGGCTGTGTTAGGGCATCCCAGGGCAAACTTCCTGGGGGATGGTGGGTGGGATGTTGGAACTCCTTCCGCTTCCCTCAGGAGGAGTTTTCCAGGCCCTCTTTGTAGCAAATGGGAAGAGGGGCATCTCCAGGAATTCCTTGGAAGACTCTCCAGGATTTTCTGTCCCTATTTGTCGCTGCAGGTGACTGGCTTAGCTTTAGATGGCTGATTTGCAGAGAAATAAGATTTCCTGAGGGAAATCCCACTCTAAGTCCAAATGTTCTTGAAGGATAAACCAGTTGAAAGGGATGGAAAACTCCCAGGCTGATTCCTCCAATCTCCTCACACTGCTGCTCTTCCCAGGGATCCAAAAATGACCCTCCTGACTCCACTGTGTCCCCTCCCTTCCCACAGTCCCTGCCAAGGGATTTATACCCCTAAATACCACTTTGAACCCTCATTATCCATTCCTCAATCCAGTGTTGCAGCTTCCATCCCTGGAAGTGTCCAAGGCCAGGTTGGACAGGGCTTGGAGCACCCTGGGATAGTGGAAGGTGTCGGGGTTGGAATGGGATGATATTTAAGGTCCCTTCCAGCCCAAACCATTCTGGGATTCTGGGATTCTTGCTAGCACAGACAGCATGGGATGGGAGGGATGAAAGATCACCCATATCCAGGGATTTGTCCTTTGGGAATGTTCTATTTGGTGACCCCATAGAGCAGGGTGACCCCAAAGCCCAGATTTGCTTCCCTTCGATGTCTGCTCGTGTCTTCTCCTAAAAAACCAGCAGGACCTGGACAAGAGCTGGTGAGGGCCAAAAACAGCCACGTGGTGTCTGCAGAGGGATTTGGGAAGCTTGAGCCAAGCCCTGGACATGGAATACTGGGAATGAAATGTGTGGCTTTGGCCTCTGAAAGTGCTCCAAGCTCTCAGCAGACAGCAAAAGGTGTCAGGGGGGTTTGCTTGGACAGCAAATCCCAAATCCATGACAGACCCAATCCAAAGGGGACTGCAGGCCCCATCCCAACCCCACACTCCTGTTCTCCCGACCTTTTCCCTCCTCTTCATTTCCCACTGGGCACTGGCAAGGTTGTTAAAATATTCCCTGTCCACGTGTGCAAGAGAATTCCTGGTTTTTCTTTATCCATATCTTTATTCCACTTCATTTCTAGCCCAGATGACCTGGGCAGCTGTGCTGGAGCATCTTTATCCCAGGGATCAGAGCAGCAGCAGGGATCAAGCCAGATTTTATCCTCAATAATCCAGAGATTCATTGACTCCCTTTCAAATGCAGGGAACAAAGCCAATCCTCATTTAATAAACCTCATCAGTTCCACTTGGAGTAATTTGGATTATAAAAGCACAGAGAACCACTGGTGTTGCTCTCACAACATCCTGCAAAAGGGATAAAAACACAGCCTTTAATTAGTGCAGATTATTGGGATTTAAGAGGAATATAAATCCATTCATAAATTCAGGCATGGCACCAGAGCTCCAGAGGACAGAGGGGACCCCAAGAGGTCAGTTTCTTCTTCCCAAAATCCTAATTCCTGATTCCAAAATACACCTCTTTGTCCTGGTTCTGACCATTCACCTCTCACCATCCCCAAAAAAAGCTTTTCCTCCAAAAAAGGACCTTAAAGCGCTTTACAACTGGGATTTGTGGGGTCACTGCTGCCATTGCTGGGGTGGAGCCCACAAACTGCTCCGAAGGATAACATTTACAGCAGGAAAACAGGGACAACAGCCCAGCACGCCCGAGTTACTGCTGGAGTTGCTCCTAAATTGAGCTGGACAAAAAAAATTAATGGTTTACAGGAAGTTCTGCGAGGTTTCCAGTGGCCCCAAGTTCCAAAGCCTCTCGAATCCAAGGGCAGGTATGATAGAAAAACAGGAATGGCTTCCCACTGCCATAGGGCAGGGTTAGAGCAGATTTTAGGAAGGAATTCCTGGTTAGGAGGGTGGGGAGGCCCTGGCACAGGGTGCCCAGAGCAGCTGTGGCTGCCTCTGGATCCCTGGAAGTGTCCCAGGCCAGGCTGGACAGGGCTTGGAGCAGCCTGGGATAGTGGGAGCTGTCCCTGCCCATGGCAGGGGGTGGGATTGGAAGGGCTTGAAGTCCCATCTATCCCAAACCATTCCATGATTCCCTGAAGCCCCTGGAGAAGGTATTAATCCATTTCCCAAGCCCATGGGAGAGCAGGGAGCCGTGACCCTCACTCTGCTCCCCATGGGGACACGGTGCCGGGGGGATGAGCCGTGGCCCTGGCTCCATCCAACAGCTGGACTGAACTTCCCAATCCTCCTTCTCCTCTTCCAGACGTTTGCACTGCACTAGGAACTACATCCACATGCACCTGTTTGTGTCCTTCATGCTGAGGGCCGTCAGCATCTTCGTGAAGGACGCGGTCCTGTACTCCGGGTCAGCCCTGGAGGAGATGGAGCGGATCTCCGAGGAGGACCTGAAATCCATCACGGAAGCACCTCCCGCGGATAAATCGCAGTTTGTGAGTATTCCCAGAGCAGTGGTTTTCCAGGATTCGTGTCTTTGTCCTCTCTGTTCAACACTCACCATCTTTTGGGGAGTTTTCCACCCTACTCATCTTTCACAAGTTCTTTCCATCCTTTCTTATTCTCAGTCCATTGGTTCAGAGGCATTCCCAATTCCTGAGCTCAGGAAAAGCTGCTCCCGTGGCAGTGAAGGCTGATAGTTTGATTCCCATCTACATTCCCCTGATACCCCCTGGAATTTATGGCTGTGGAAACATTCCTGACCATCCCAGCACAAGGCACATCCAGCTTGGCTCACAACACTTCCACGGATGGGGAATGCACAACTTTTCTCCCTCCCACATGGAAAAAAACATTTTGGAAGGGAAAATGGGGAGGGGATGAGGTGTCACAGCAAAAGGTGGGGCTCACCTGCAAAAACGAGGTGGTGTCTATGAGAGGGACCTCGGACAGAATAATTGAGGTTGGAAAAGAATTCCAAGGTCATCCAACCTTGGAATGGTTGGTGGGTCCCCAATCCCAGCCTTGTCCCCAGCCCAGAGCACTGAGTGCCACATCCAGGAATTCCTTGGACACTTCCAATGGTGGCAACTCCAAACCTCCCTGGCAGCCCTTTCCAATGCCTGACCACCCTTTCCATGGGGAAATTCCTGCTGGTGTCCAGCCTGAGCCTCAGGCTCCATTTATGGTTGGTTGAGTCAATGGAGTCAACCCAGGCCGACGAGTCAACATCCCAAAAGAAAAATGGAAGTGAGGTCAGTTGGACTCTTCCCCAGAATTCCGTGGGGATGTCACTCTGTAGAAATCTCTGATGTCAATATCTGCATTGTCCACGTGCTTGGGGGGATGAAGCCCATCCTCACATTTCCCACATCCTGAAGCTCTCGGCTCTCCTTGTCATTGGTCCCATCCCGGATTTCCCATGGAATCCTGGATGTGGCACCTTCTCACTCCCCACAACTCCCTGACAGGAGGGGACAGCCAGGGGAGGGTCAGGCTCTGCTCCCAGGGAACACGGACAGGAGAAGAGGGAACGGCCTCAGGATGGGCCAGGGGAGGCTCAGCTTGGACACCAGGAGGAATTTCCCCATGGAAAGGGTGGTCAGGCCTTGGAACTGCCACGGAGGGTTTGGAATCCCCACCCCTGGAGGTGCCCAAGGAATTCCTGGATGTGGTACTTGGTGCTCTGGTGAGGATCAGGCACAGCATGGACTCGATGGTCTTGGAGGTGTTTTCCAACCTCAAGGATTCCGGGACTCGATGGTCTTGGAGGTCTTTTCCAACCTCAAGGATTCTGGGATAAACTTCCTGCCTGTGGATTTGCTTGGCTTCTCAAGTCTTTCCCAGCTTGTGCTACAACCAGGGACCAGCAGCACCCCATGAAAAATCAGGGGGTTTGGGAATGTCCCACTGTGCATCCAAGTGTCCCAACTGGAACTTTGTCATTGTGTTCCTTTCCCATCCGGAACATCCGTGTCATTAATTTACAGAGTCTCACTCAACACGCTCCAAAACTCTCTTATTTTTTGAAAGAACACAAAATGCTTCACTGCATTGTTTGGTGTTTCTCCTCTAGCTGGGCTCATTATAAGGAATAATTAGGATAATCTATGGCATTCTTTGGATATTAGCATTTAATGGCATTTCCCACTCTTCAGAATTGCAAGGCAAACAAGCGATGAAGGCAGCAATTAATGGATTTCTTTTGTTTCCAAATGAAGTGGGAACTTTGCCATTAGTGCCTCACTAATTCCCTGCATGAGGCAATAAATATAAAATATAAATATGGGAAATATTATCAAACCTAGATGGGGATTTTTTATATGAAAGAAAATTAGTGTCATGTATGCATATCAATATGCAAATATATGTATAGATGTGTGTCTTGATGGACAAAAAATTAGCAAAAGAGCTAGGATTAAATTAATTAGAATTAGCTAGGATTAAATTAATTAGAATTAGCAAAAGTGCCAGGACTAAAAAAAAAAAAAAATCTCTTTTTATTTCCAAGGTTTTATTATTGGCATTCTCTGTCAGTCCTTTGTATTCCTCTCAAAGGCAGGGACAGCACAAAGATGGGCCAAGGGATGTGAATTCCTGGAAAATCCAACTTTCCAGACTCTAAGGATATCCACATTGATAAGAGCTGGCTTTCTACTGATTAATCCCAAAGTGGCACCAATATTTTGCAGCCTTTCTCTACTGGAGCTGAGAAACTGGGAAGAAAGTTGGCTTTGTCCAGAGGGAGTGTTGGGCCACAGTCAGGGTTTTGCTCCCAAAAAATTAAATTCTTTCAGCTCAGCACAGAGCAAGAGCTCAGCTTAGGAGCCCATTTATCTCCACAATGTTCTGGAAGTCTCTCCCAGATGTCCCACCTTGCAGCTCAGGTGGATTTCCAGGGAAAATCCTCCAGGTTCCGTTTGCTCTTGCCTGGCTCCGGAGGCAGCAGGAGCCATCCTCAACAGTTCCCAATTGTTGAGGACAGACAAACAGCCCTGGAGGATCCAGATCCATGCCAGGATGGGTGACTTCATCCCACCTTGGTCACTCCATGAGCTGAGGAAGAAGTTGTTATTCCAAGTGCTGTGATTTCAGCAGGACACCCAGACCGGGACAACTTGTCCAAGGCCCTTTGGCCTCCAACATGGACAAGGAACACAGGGAAAAGATGAAACACAGGGAAAAGGTGAAACACAGGAAAAAGATGAACCCCAAATGCTCTAGGAAGTGTGTGAGCCCTTCATCACCGGGTTGGGAGAGAGCAGGATCAGGCCATCATCTCTTTTTCTCTACTTCCCAGCTCACCTGCTGTAGGAAAAATCATCTTTGGCTTGGGAGTTTTTTCCCAACAGTTCATCTTTCCTGCTCTTCCACAGGTTTTCCCCCTCATAAAAAGCCCTGAAACAGAATTTTCTGATTTAATTCCTTTCTCCACCTTGTTTCCCCACCCCACCTCAATGTGTTGGCACAGCACAAGAATTTCACCCCGTGTTCCTTCTCTGTCCTTCTGTGGTCGCTGCAGGTGGGCTGTAAAGTAGCTGTCACCTTCTTCCTCTACTTCCTGGCTACCAATTACTACTGGATCCTGGTGGAAGGGCTCTATCTCCACAGCCTCATCTTCATGGCATTTTTCTCAGAGAAGAAATATCTCTGGGGATTCACATTATTTGGCTGGGGTAAGTCATGGCTGCTGCTGGAAAAGCCTCGTGGAGGTGGTTCTTGAAGGAAACTGTGGAGGTGCAGGAATGTGGGAGAGGGGATGGAGGCAGGATGAGCATCAGGGGACTCTTGCAAGGACAGGCATTCCATCCTGGGATGTGATAATTTTTTTTTTTCGGGGAGTTTTGAATAAGTTAGACATGGGACTTTTGGGTTGTTTTTAAAAAATCACAAGACCTTTGATTATAAGACTTTTTAAGGAGTTATTGATTAATAAAAGACTATTAATAAAAATATTTATATATTTAACCTAATCTTTAAATATTTTGTCTTATAAACTTCCTAGTTAATTATATTATAATACACAAACTTATAATACTATATTCTAATATTTTTGGTTTTTTCTATAACTACTTTTATTTTTTCTATATCTTAAACTCTGAAACTCTAAACTTCCTTTTACTTATTTTAACATGTCTTTACTTTAAACTATAAATCTACATTTTTATGTTCAATACCTAAGTTTAAAAGCTTCTTCTAAAGTCTTAAATTAAATTTCGTGTTTAATTCTAAACTTTGACTTACAAATTCAAAATTCTAAGAATTTCTTATATTTCGAACTCCAGCACTGGGAAGCCTTTATNTGGTGTTATCATTCTGGAATTGGGGTGTTATCATTCCGGAATTGGGGTGTTATCATTCTGGAATTGGGGTGTTATCATTCTGGACCTGTGGTGTTATCATTCTGGAATTGGGGTGTTATCATTCCGGAATTGGGGTGTTATCATTCTGGAATTGGGGTGTTATCATTCTGGACCTGTGGTGTTATCATTCTGGAATTGGGGTGTTATCATTCCGGAATTGGGGTGTTATCATTCTGGAATTGGGGTGTTATCATTCTGGACCTGTGGTGTTATCATTCTGGAATTGGGGTGTTATCATTCCGGAATTGGGGTGTTATCATTCTGGAATTGGGGTGTTATCATTCTGGACCTGTGGTGTTATCATTCTGGAATTGGGGTGTTATCATTCCGGAATTGGGGTGTTATCATTCTGGAATTGGGGTGTTATCATTCTGGACCTGTGGTGTTATCATTCTGGAATTGGGGTGTTATCATTCCGGAATTGGGGTGTTATCATTCTGGAATTGGGGTGTTATCATTCTGGACCTGTGGTGTTATCATTCTGGAATTGGGGTGTTATCATTCCGGAATTGGGGTGTTATCATTCTGGAATTGGGGTGTTATCATTCTGGACCTGTGGTGTTATCATTCTGGAATTGGGGTGTTATCATTCCGGAATTGGGGTGTTATCATTCTGGAATTGGGGTGTTATCATTCCAATTGGGGTGTTATCAATCTGGAATTGTGGTGTTATCATTTTGGAATTGGGGTGTTATCATTCTGGAATTGGGGTGTTATCATTCTGGAATTTGGGTGTTATCATTCTGGAATCGGGATGTTATCATTCGGGAATTGGGGTGTTATCATTCTGGAATTGGGGTGTTATCATTCTGGAATTGGGGTGTTTTCACTGTGGCTCTTCCAGGGTCTCCAGAAGGTTCAGCCCAGGCTTGGAGAGGCAGCACAAAGAGCCAGGGAATCCTAGGATGGGTTGGGGTTGGGAGGGACCTCAAATCCCATCCAGTGCCACCCCTGCCATGGCAGGGACACCTCCCAGTGTCCCAGGCTGCTCCAAGCCCTGTCCAGCCTGGAACTGGGCACTTCCAGGGATCCAGGGGCAGCCACAGCTGCTCTGGTGGTGCCTCACCACCCCCACATTTTGCCACCCTTCCAGGGCAGGAAATGTGAGGGCTAAATTTGGGGTGAGATAGCCGATTTCAGGGATTTATCCCCACCTCTTCCCAGGATCTCCTGCTGAGAAACCAGCGCTGAGCTGGAGGGGCAGAAATCTGTGGGAGGTTTTGAGCATCTGCTCCCAATGAGAGCCCCGGGCTCTGATTTCCTCCCTCAAACCTCAGCTGGTTCAAATCCTTGAGGTCTCCTGAGCCTTGGAACACCACTGGAAACCTGCAATTTGTGGGGAAGACTTTTTTATTTTCCTTTTCTTTCAACTTGGGCATCTTTTCCCTGAGTAACGAGAAAGGGGCGGGATGTGGGTGCAGGGAAGGGGCTCATTAGGAGAAGACGTTTTGGGCACGCACTTTTCGGAGGAGAATGGGATTTCTGTTCACTCCTGGCTTTAATTTTGGCTTCCCAGGAGTTACGAGGTGCTGGGACAATAAAACAACTGCCCACAGTTGTCTCGGAGTCTGGAGGTTGGGAGGAGAACAGGGAATGTTTCCGATGATCCTTGAGGATGTAAGGAGGGATAATGGGGTGCGGGTTTGAACAGGAATTCCAGCAGGGAAACCTGTCCAGGGGGACTGTGGTTACCTGGCGCAGCACCACTTCCCAAATTCCATATCCCAAATCCACCTGGCCACATCCTGACTGCATTTTTAGGACAAGGTTCAGGTGTGCACCACCCCCACCCCCATTCCAGAGCGAGATTTTTATGGAAAAAAGTCGGTGGCTGTCTCTAGCGGTGGAGCTCAGAGCAAGGCAGGGAACACAGAACTGAGGTGATGAAGGATTGCAGATTTTTGGGATTCAGTACTCCAGGGCAGGGCTCTCTCCAGCCTTTCTCCTTCCCAAATGGGATACAGGGAAGAAGCTGCTTCCAAACCTCCTGTTCAGCTGCTCCATAGGTCAGAAACTGCTGACAGATGACAAATATGGGAAGTGTAAATATAGAAATATTCCAAAGCAGGAATCCATCTTTTAGGAAAAGCCTAGTCCTGGACAGCTGGAAAAATTTTGGGAAAATCAACGAATGAAGAGATATTTGATGGGGCTTGGAGCAACCTGGGACAGTGGAAGTTGTCCCTGCCCTTGGCAGGGGGTGGAATGAGATAGGATTTAAGGTCCCTCGTCACCCAGATCATTCTGGGATTCTATTTTGGGGATTTGGCATTTCTTATCTCAGCTGCTGAGGGACGGAGAGGGCTTTGGATGGCACCTCTCTGCTAAAGCAAATGAACAAAACCCCAGCTAAATTAAATTAGAAAAGAGAAATAAACTCATCTTCCTCCAAACCTTCGGGCTCTGCAAAAAATCCCTCTCAAAAAATAACATTAAACTGCAAAGAGCAGACTTAAAGAAGCAATCCCCCAGAGGGAATTCGGGAGGAGAGGGAAGCAGCTGGAAAATAATGCCATGTGTTTAACATGCAAAACCAAAGGAAAAAGTTGGGACAGGCAGGGATTGCTCTCGTTAGCTCTCCCGAGTGCTGCCAAGGAATAATCATTTTATCGGGGTGACCACAGGGCTGGAGTCACACCTGTCACAACAGCCAGCATCCCTGGGCTTCCAGGAGCCTGAGGCTGCCCCATGGAAATTCCTCTGGAATGAGAACACACGATCCCTCCGTGGCAGTTGGGATTGCTTTGTTTGGATTGGGATGATAATGTCCGCGCAGGCACCCGCTCAGGCGGATTGTTTGGATAATTTTTGGGCACTGGAAAGGGCAAACCAATCCAGGAGCCACTGGAGACAGTGGAAAAATTCCAGTTCCCTGCAGCGGGCACTGGATCCTGCCCACACCGCAGCAATGAGTGACAGGGAATCAGGGATAAATAGTTGCTCCACAGAAAAGACAGATTTGCCCCCAAAAACTGGAATATTCTGGCAATAATCAGCCTTAAATTTGTCCTGCCTGGAAATCTCCAAGGTGGAAACAGGGAGTGAAAATCACCCTACAACACCTTATTTCTGGGAAAAGCAGGACAAAGAGCAGTTCTTTGATGTCATCTCCGTGGATTTCTGTCCAGTGTTTTCAATCCACATCCTCACTGGCACCGGCTCCATCAAAGTCCTTGACTCCCTTCTTCCAAGGGAGACCCTGCTGACGGAAAGGAACTCACTCCATGCCAGCACCCACCCAAAATAAATAAATAATGACATTATGGGCAACAGTAAATCCCTTGGGAGACTCCCAGCTCCCTGCAGCTGTTTTTTGAAGGAAGTTTAGGAACCATGACCGATAGCCAGGAAACCCAAGCTGATTCCATTGGCGTTTCTCCTTCACACCGCGTTAATTCCCACACACACGGCTGGGCTGCCCTGGATTTCAGCAAATTGGGGATTGCAGGGACACCTGGAAAAGATAAAAAGGCTGGTGGGAGGTGCTCCGAAAATCCATGATGATGAGCCCTGCATGTTTATCCAAGCAGGAATAATCCTTCCCTGAAAAATTTGTACCAAGCAGGACCAGAGGCCTTGAAAGTATTATTGTTATTCCCATTTAACATCAGGAAAACAGGACACAGAGGGACTCATAAAGCAGGCATTGTTCCTCAGAGAAGCTTTTAAATCCCAGGGAACTGAGACCAGAATTCCCAGACCTACACAAGGTCTTTATTCCTAAACTCCCTTCCAGCAGTCGCTCCCTCCCTCCACATGCAAGAAACCCATTTTTCCAGCTGCTGGGAAACACAGACATGGGAAAAGCCCTCAAGGGGGTGGGGTGGCCAGCAGATCTTTCCCATTTTCCAGCTGCTGGGGAGATTCCTGACTTTATAGCACCTGCATTGTACACACTGTGTGTGTGGCTGGAAATGCACAGCGCATACAATGTGGATTCTGTACAAGTCGCTCACGGCATGGTGGGGGCTGGGCTGGAGTCAGAGAGGACATCCATCCATCCATCCATGTATCTGTCCATCCATCCATCCATGTATCCATCTGTCCATCCGTCCATCCATCCGTCCATCCATGTATCCGTCCATGCATGCATCCATGTATCCATCCATCCGTCCATCCATCCATCCGTCCATCCATCCATCCATCCATCCATCCATCCATCCATCCATCCATCCAT